>ML675624.1:1013403-1028458 GCA_007922155.1 Mesoclemmys tuberculata | reverse complement strand
GGGATGATAGAGAACTACATTACACATTAGTCTGCTTGGATCATCTCTCAAAACATCATTCACTTTCTAATCACATTAATAAAACAAATTAACAAAAAGATGAGGTGCTAACAAAGGAGCAGAACCACCCACAGGGAGACCTTGGTTTTAAGAACACTAAGCTCAGGAGGAAAAATAACTAATTTAGAAAGCTTACTATGCAAGTCAAGGAAGCTAGTTTATGAAGTGACGATATAAGAAGAGAAAAATTATCACTTGCCATCTTTACTGTTAATCACACACATCTATCCAAAGCCACATAGAAGCTCACAGCTGTATTACAAATATGATGGATATTAAAATAGAAAGATTTAAATCTAAACAATAAAATGAGCGCCCGTTAATGTTCCTAAATAAGCATCACTCAGGACAACCTTTCCTTCCCCAAAACAATGGTTACACTGGCTGATTCAACTTGGCTGACTCCCACCCATTTTGCATTAAGCACTAACTCTTTCCAGTGGGCTGAAAGTCCTTTTCAGCTTCTTTGTATTTAAAGTGCTCTAAATAGCTTTCAAGAACCTTAAAAAGAAATGAGTTTCTGTGTTAAAGCCTTAGGTACTTTCAAGAAAGTGGTTTTGTTAACACACAGTCTGCTGGGGACACCTGTGAATGTTGAGTTTAATTGGGCTGCAGCTGGTACTGATTGTATATGGGTAACTGGCATACTGATTGGCTGCGTTTCATTTTTCTTTTTCCTGCTTTTCTAGCTTGTTCCCCAGCACCCCCAAGTAGATGTTGTAAGGGGTTGTGTGTGAGAGGGATTAGGAACCTAAAACAGAATGGTATCCTGTGGTTTGTGAATAGCGCAAATAGTGGTGCTTCCTGGATGAAGACTACCTGAAAGACTGTTTCTGCATGGTGTGCGCCTAACTAGGCACTCTAAAGGGAAGATTATGGATCTGGAGTGCCAATTTTCCCACTCACCATTCAGAAGAGTGAAAAAGATTCATAAATGACATTTTAAAAAGACATGAATAATCCAAGGGCCAAATCCTGAGAGCCAAAATGTCTGTTTTTACTCAGTCTTTTCTCATACAAACTCCCTCCAAAGTCAGGGTGCCCGATTCTCTTCTCACTTATACTAGTGTAAACAAAAAGTGACTCCACTGTGTGAAACCAGAGTAACCACAAGTCTATCAAATGAATTAGTTTGCACTAGAGGGCTGTGTAATAACATGGTGCACACTAAGTGGCTAGCATGCACTAAAAGTTCCTTAGTGTGTGTTAATATAGTACTGTTTCAATTGAGAATCACTATATGGTTCAAATAGTTCTACATTAACTTGCAGTATGGAATTTTTAGTACTCACCAGCAGGGTCCACACAGGCCAGTTAGCATACAGCATGCTAGTGTATGCTGGAATTCACATCTCTCTAGTGCACACTTATGAACCACATAGACAAGGCCTAAGTGAGAAGAGAATCAGACCCATGAAGCTTGCCAGATAAACACAGGATAAAGTTCTCAGACTTTGGCTCCACACATGGAAAACTCTTAAAAATCAGACTAGAAAGCAGCCTGGAAGATGAACTGTTGCAGGCACAGAAGAAGGAGGTATGGAGAGAGCGCGAGCACAAATTGTGTGCTAAAACTGAACTTTGCTTCCTACTTATTCAGTAAGAACCAAACAATACCCAAGTATCCCTAAGTATGGGCTTTTCATACAAAAGCGGATAAAAAGTACATCAAGGTGCCATGCAAGCTCCATTTTCTTTAAAACACATCTGAACCAAAATGTTTTTAAATAGCTAGAAATTGAAGTTTTGAGTATCATATTTGAAATGTAAAGGTTTTAAAGCAATGTTACATTTTACTGCAAATAATTCTATTTCATCTGTCAAGAACCTCACTGATGATAATAAAAACGAGAGCACTTTAAAGACTAACAAATTTAATTTTTAGCAGGCATAATCTTTCGTGCGCTTTAACCTGCTTTGTCAGATGCAGGGAATGGAAATCAGATCGGTGGCATACATATACAGTCAAGGGGAAGGTACCCAGTGAGCAGGGTAGGTAACAGCAAAGTCCATACAGTTAGAGTAGCTGAGGCCTATTCACAGCCGTTGATTAAAAGGTGAGACTGTGCGAACAGTGACAATTACTTCTTGTCATGAGAGACCCATGCCAAGTCTGATGATGAACAATGCTGTGCATGCGTTTTTGTCTTCTCTCCTGTTGTTATAATATTTTTATTCCTTTTAAGAAAAGGATAACTCCAAAAGGGATGGAATATCTTTGATTATCCTGCAAAGCGTTCCCATTGACATAAAAACAGAAATGTTGTTTTGATCAATTACTCAAAAGACACATCAGATCTTTCTTAGCAGAAAATAAACAATCTTCAATCTCTTCATTATGCTGAATTCAGCTCCTATTTAAAAGAGTGTGTTCTATTTTTTGGCTATTTGGAAAAAGAACTTATATATTACAAACATAGTGAAGTAAAAGTCCATTCACAAAACAGTACACATTCTGTAAAGAATATAGCTATCCATTCTCCAGGGTTCTTGTATTATCCATGCCCATCACTGTAGCATTAGAGTGCCTAACGTAAATACCTGAATGCTAACTGAGAGCCGTAACTAGTTTATATAGATACTGACCAGTGATCACTGTTTTATATTACTTTCCTATGTCACAGGGATGTTGTGACAATAAATACAGTAAAGATTATGAGGTGCTCAGATACAGTACTGTGATAATGGGGACCATATGTGTCTAAGACACATAGATATCTCTTGGTTATTTATTAATAATATGAATTTGAAATGTTATTCATTTTTTTCAAGTAAAAGTTCATAGATAAGATAAAGCCTACAGCAACCCCAAGTACATGAGCAACACCTTGAGACATATGGGCTTTTATTTTGATACTCTACAATAATATACTTTAATAAAATATTATTTATATAAATCAGCAAGCTTCTTTCCTCTTTCTGGTAAGTAAAAACAAGAGTTCAGTAAGAGTCATAACACTGAATAGTTTATTAAAGAAAAACCAGACTTGTAGGAAAGACGACGGAACTTTGCAATTCATGATGGATGAGGATTTCCTGTCAACATGAGAGAGGACAGACAGTATAATTTATGTATATCCTCCATCTATGATCCAAGAGATTGGCCGACCAGTCTCTGCTAGCCAGACACAGGTTCAGAAGAGCAGACTGAAGAAATCTAACTGAACAAAACCTGCCATCTCTACAGATATTTTTTAGATAAGATCAGTACAGAACTGGAAGTCTTTAATTACTGTTGTTTGTGTTTAGAAGAGAGGATAAAATATGAGCCTCAGATGAAAAAACAACATGCCATGCTTGAAGAGAAAAACCTCAATCATGAATGGCAAACCTTTCCCATGTATTACTACAAGCTTGCATCATTATTTAGTATTAAATCGATGCTTTGCTTTTTTGTTCAACCATTTACACACACAGAGAGGACGGGATTAGGCCTATGTGACAGATGCGTTGCATAAGGTCTTGCAAGTGCTCACACCACTTGCACACAATCTGACAACAACAGTTACATATCTGTGGTGTCTCCAACTGTCCTCCCCTACTCTCAGGTGTGGAATCTATGCTACAGATCCATCTCCTGGCTTCCTGGTCTAAGTATGGTCATCACCAGAGCCCACAAAACCTCACAAACAGGTGAGTGATCACAGACAACTGGGCAGTTCTTATGGAACTATAGGTGGAGCATGAGCTTGACATACCCTGCACATGCAATTGCTCATTTGAAGCTGCAAAACCTAGGGTCAATTCTGTTTGTGCGCGTAAACATCACAGAGAGCTAAGCATAAATGTGTTATATGTACACGTATCTGTGATGCTTATTCTACAATGCTTGCTTAAAGAGACACACAGTGCAGAAGAGAAAGATGAGGTATATACCTAGAATCAACCACAAGGACTATCCAGTAACTACACCATATTGTTTGTATGATGAGGTATAAATGGAATAAATCAAGATCTTCAACAGTAGATGCAAAAGTGTCTTTGCAAATATTTCTACTCACTACTAACAGCTAAAGTGAAATTTTGAATATAGTTGTAAGCTTTATTTTTTCCACTATCGCTTTAAAAAATGACTACACATGGTATCTTTCCAAGAAATATATTAAACGTGTAAATTCCAATTTAACATTTGTAATTACAAGCCCCAAATGCTGCTTACTTTCCAAAACTTACTAAGTTGATACGGATCCCGTCACTCTGGCAGAGACATGGCATAGCTGCGCCTTTAACAAAAGAATTCTGTAACACGGCGAGTTTTTACATGCTGGGACAAAATATTTTTAAACAGCCTTCTCTGCCAACTTCTCATTTCAGCTATATTTGTGCAACTTAAAAACAAAACAAACAAACAAACAAAAACCAAAACCACATGTGTTTCCATACAAGATTAAGCTGCATTTCTGGGTAACCTCAGCATTATTTCATTTTTATAGAAATATTTTAATGAGAAAGTTTAACTTGTTTCCTTAGAGGAGGTGGAGGAGGAAGCCAAACCTCTAGAAAACCAGGACTACACATACGTGTGTTTATGTCTGTGTATATATATGAGGCTTTTTATTTATATACACACGTACACATTTTAATTAAAAGTAATTAACAGTGTAGCGTGTTCTCACTGACAGAATTCTGTTCCTGCAGAGGATGTGTGCATGGAGCCACCATTAGTATTCTGAACGCCCCCCAGCAAGACGGATTGAATTATGCCAACTAAAAATCTTCTGAGACTTGCAGGACATGCCATAGCTGTAGGTAGTGCTATCTTCGGGACCTACTTAGAAAAAAACAGCCTTTGCAGCTGCTGGCTTACAAAAGGCATTACAGTTAAGGCATTAAACACAGCTGCTTATGACTGCTCTCTTCTCAGGAACAGAGTTAGGGAGACGATCTTGCTTTGACATGACGTCAGGTGACACACTGAGCGTATCCCACAATTTAGCATGGGAAGACAGAATATTCAGCAGCTGCCTGATATTTAGTCAGTCGGGCCTCCCTTCTCCCAGTCAGATAATTCCTTTCTTAAATCAACTGGGTGAAGAAAGCAAAACTTTCTGGGCTCCCGTCAAAACAAGGCATGTAAAGAAAGAGAAGGGATTTTGGAAGGTACCTCATGCCCTGCTTTTCTGAGGGAACTGGGACAGGAGCCCTCTCTTTAGTAGGCCAAGAGTAAGAGATTCTCCCTCCCTCTGTTCTCTTACTTAACAACCAAAGAACACCCTGGCCTTGGTCCTTCACTCCTAACAATCTCACAAAACATTACAATTACAATTCTGCTAGCTCTCTAGTAACACTGATGGGTTGCTCCAGCCAGCAAAAGAAACACAGAAAAGTCCGTGGCACAGAGATAACCAAACTCTTCTCCCCTTCCACAGATTAGCTACACAACTCTAAGCAGGTAGAGGTATACATTAGTTTCTGATCCTCTGCAGCAAGCTGGTTTTCCAGATCATGACCATGGCTGTCTGCTACATACCCTGCCCAGAAAGTTACAAAAAAAACCCAAACCAAATAAAAAACCAGCAGAGTTTTTACCTTGAAAAAAGAAAGGAGAGCAAGAAACTAGATTAAATCCACCAGGAACTTTACTATTGCTCTTGATTTTACATGGAAGGCACAGATACTATGGTGATGGGTAGCAGTACAAAACTGAGAGAGAGAGAGAGATAATATATCACTGCTTTCCTTTTTTGTTTAACCAGTTACACACACACACAAGTGGAAAGGGGGATGTCAGGAAAAATGTAGTCAGATAGGATCCTTGGACCTTAACGTAAATGTTATATGGTCCATAACAGAAACTCTCTTCTTGCCTTTGTATACTACATGCCCCAGTGCCTAAATGCCCAGGGAACTTCCCTAGGGAATACCTTCAGGGAAGGAGTCATTCCCCTTTGGGCAAACAGAATGCTAGGTTTGGCACGCTACCGAGGTTAGTAGTTTTTAACTATCAGGCCTTGCCAGAAACCTGTGATGTCCAATCTCCTTAGTCACACTCTGTGGACATTCTCATGCATGGATATTGTATTTATTTTCATTGTGGCAGTGTCCAGAGGCTGCCTTTCTTCCTGACTGCAAACGGAATCCCTTCCAGGGTAAATTCCTACATCATCGCAGGGGTGAAAGCAAGTTGGGGAGATATGCTTGAAGAAGCTGCAATTGCTGTAGATGACAAGGGATGTGTGGAGGAGGAGCTGAGAAAAGTGAACTGTTACAAAACTATGCAGGGTAGGGACCAATAACCAACAAATAAAAAATAAAAACCCCAAAGAAATGTTATTACGAACAACAGTAGAACTAGCTTTTGGGACCTGTGAAATAAATAGCCCAGGAGGGTGCCATATTTTTTTGGGGGGGAGGGGGGCAGTCACAAATTTATTATAGCATTGTAAGGTCCACCGTGTGAGTGTGCTGATCAGCGCTCTGCTGACTCTGCCTACCAAAGATCAGTGTGCCCCCTGCTCTGAGAAAAAACTAAACTGATCTTTCCCTTTCTCATTTACCCTACTATCACTTGCATAAGTAAAATAAACTGCCTCTCTCCTTCCATCCATGGATGGGGAAGGGGTAAAGTGAAATGAGGAAAGGGAATGTCAAGGATAGAGAGGAGAGATGGACAGGATTTGTGGGTGGAAGGAGAAACTGAAGAGATGGGAGCCCCGATAAATAACCTTACTGGAGGTAACCCAAATCCTAAACATGATTTTACAGTCAGTGAGAATATAGAAGTCTGTCAAGGTCTGTAGTGGAAGCTCATTCGCTAATAACAGGCAAATATAGGTTAGGCAGGCACTTCAAAATAACTAGTCTTCTTCCACGGGACTAGGTGACTTACGCTGGCACTAAATATTCCTCTCTAATACCTATAATTCTGTAGGAACAGTCACCTTCAGACAGTGTGTACTGCACATTTGTAGTCATTTTTCATGAATTTCAATAAATATTTTACTACACTGAACATGCAGCCAAATTATACAATCATAAATACATATAATATAACATAATATAAATAAATAAATAAAATAAACCAGATCTGTTCTCCTCAATGCCATTCTAGTCTACCTAGTACGTAAAAAGAGTTTATCAAAAACTGCCTGGCAATCCAGATGGGTGCAGCTCAGAGGAAGCTGATGAGAACTATATGGCCTAAGAGAATATGCTGACTAGTTACTATTGTTTCAATGCAATCTCAGTTACATGACTTCTTGTCAGTTAAAGCTAACGGTATCTTCATCTCACTCTATGTCTTTCTAGTATCTTTTGGTCCATTAATATTGTTCTGCTCAAGAGGCCTGAGTACGTGACACTTACACAGGGCTTCTCTGTGTTCATGTGAGGGAAAGGGGACCCATCCAAGTTCTAGATTATTATAATTACTATTTGTATTAAAGTAGGTGACCAGAGATCCTGACCAAGATCAGGACCCCTCCCCCCCGACCCATTATGATAGGCCGTGTACAAACACACTGCAAGCGATTGTTTGCTCTTTGGGACAGGAACTATCTAAAGAGACAAGACAGAAAAAAGGTGGTAAGGGAAACCGAGAGGAAGGTTAAGTGTCTTGCCCAAGTGTCACACCCCAGACCAGCTGCAGAGCCTGGAATGGAACCTCCATTTCCTGACTCTCTTTCCTGTGTCTTATCCTCATGAACTGCTCTGTAACAATACTGCAGTCTGCAATGGGCTGCACTAGACTCCTTAGCTGTTTCAACTCCACTCACATACGAGGGTACCACCTAGTTATGGACCAGCTGGACATGGATCCTGGACCTCCCTCAAACTGCTTGCACACAATTTAGGAAACCCTACAGAACATAGCAGGAAGCAGGGAGTGGACTCTTTTAGACTCACTTTGGCTTGCTACCCCTTTATCGGGCAGAGGAAAATTAGTTCTGCTGCTTTTGAGGCTGTATGCTCCTACAGGCAGGTGTATGGGTAGGATTTAGGAAATAATGAATATAATCCTAATTACAACTTCCTATGTAATCGCAAAATAAGAGGGAGAAAACCGCCCCAAACTCCCAGGACTTACAAACAAACACACTGCGAATCTGATAGCAGATGCTCTATATGCATTTAGTTTGTGTGTAGAACCTGGAGTAAATGATGTTTTCTGGTTTGGTGTTTTTTTAAAAGAAAAGAAGGATTACAAAAAGGCTCCACATCCCCATCACCAACATCAAGCTGCAATACATACCATGATAACTGTAAGACTTCACTGTATTCATGCAAAATTTTTGTCCTATAAGGCAACGTGTTAAAGGATGAAGTGTTGATGTCAGATTGGGATTTCATGGTTTGTCAGTTTGCATCACCCAACAGTTCCTTTATTTACACATACGCCCACATTTTTAAAGTCAGGCATATAAAATTGTCTAAGTTGATCATGTGTGCATGAAATATCTGACGTGTTCAAATGCTGCATGTGAGTGTGCAAATTATATAATACCTTTTCTAATTTAGAAAATCTGGCCCATAATACATTATTTTCTATTCAGCAGGTGTGTATGACCTGCAAAATTTACACTGTAACTATCACACTTCTGGTAATCAATATGTGTGAATATGAACAGCGGAATCTTCTAACACCAAAATCCATTATTTCACAAAATCACCACTGAAATTGCAGTTGGCACACTGCAATGCACTAAAACATTTGGGTTTTTTATTTGCCTTCATTAAATGGTGTTTCACGAAATAAAAGTCCACAACAAGCACGTTACATTGTACAGCTACGTACATGTACTCCACTAATTTCCCCCAACAGTATGCTTTACTCTGCTGTGGATCATTCAAAATGCTATGTAACAAATATTCATGCTTCTTTTTGGGGAGATGAAGACCTTCCATCCCCAAATGGACACAGTAGTCAAATTTCACTGCCAAACATTATATCACGTCCTTCCCAAAGTTAATTTCCTGACTACACTGCATGAGAAATTTTCAAATAGTCTTGGCACTCACTTCACGGCATGCATGGACCTAATTGCAGGAGTGAATGCAGAGTCAGCCCTACTGGAAACCTCCAGACTAACTGAACAAGTTCTGTAATATAAGTTAGATGGCTAAATTAAGTTCCATAAACCACTGCAATCCAAAAAAGTGATCACAAATGTAATATAATGGGCTTTGCATAAAGGGAGACAGGTGTCTTAAACATGTCACACAAAATGTGATGATTTTCTGTTTTCGTTTTTTTCTAATGCCACAATTCGCAATGGCTATATGTCACAGATGGCTATAAATCTTTGCACCTTCTCCATTATGAAAACCATTCTCCTTGTATTCCATTTTCTTTATTTTACCTCAAGTCACCCTAATCATGCTCACATCTACTACTGATGATTATATTAGCCCTAAAAGAGTCCTTAAACAAATGAAAAGTACTGACTTCCAGTCCTAAAAGTCCTGCTTCCAATTTTCTAAAGGAAATTAAATAATGTATAAATCAAATCCTGGGCTCAGGCCCAGGCAGCTGAACATTGCTTTGTCCTTTCAAAGTGAAGAGGAAGTGTCTGCTGCAGAAGGGACAAGCCAAGAGAAATAAAGCTTAACCTCAGCTCCATGTGAAAGCAATTTGGGATAATCAAGGGAATCTGCAAATAGGTTAAAAATGGGACCACATACTTCACAGGAGAACTATACATGGAAGTCAGAAATGTATCAAGAGCTGATCTCTGCCTCGGGAAGTGACCTATTCCTAATATTGTTTGTTGTAGCTGCGATGGTCCCAGGATATTAGCGAGACAAGGTGGGTGAGATAATAGCTTTTATTGGACCAATTTCTGTTGGTGAAAGAGATAAGCTTGGGGTGGGGTACAAAAGACAGGAAGAAGAGGAGGAGACAAAGGGGAAGTCAGAGATCTATTTATAGCTGACAATTGTCATGGTTATCGTGCCATTTCTGAGCTTCCGTGATTTAAGAATAAGTTCAGTCACACAACTTGAGGATGAACCAGCTACGTGGCTATTGTTCAAGTGGATTATCATTTTATTTCTTCATTAAAGCAATTTGCTAGTTTTGCATATCCCAGTGCTCTAGCTCGGTCTCAAACTGGTGGCCCGCATAGCACTTGCTGTTATCCATGAACATCTGGCTTGTCATACGGGGCTGGTTCCTCCCCTTTAACAAAATATATCATCTGGGAAACAAAGAAAACTCAAAATGTGCTAAATACTGTCCTAACATTATTTGCCAAGCAACTCCTGTCATTATCACAGGGCCTTATATGACTAATGGGAGGGGATGTATTCCATGAGATGATTCCCTCTCTTAAGAGGAGTCCCACATCATTTGAAAGCTTTAACAAAAGTTTACATTAGATCTGATCGCCCTCAAACTTTTGCTGGTGTGTGTGTCGGGGGAAGGATGTGGATGAGAGTTCAGTATCTGAACCCAGCTCTGAAATTCAGAGTTGGGCTTTATCTGCATAGTTAGGCTTAACAAAACCCTAAATATGAATGATCCTAACTTTGGTGGAGAGAAGGGGAAATTGACATTTGAAATCCAGATATGAATTGTGCAGCTTAATCAATACCAACACTACTTTTAATTAATCAAATCTTAATTGCCTCATCTCTAGAAAGCTACAGTCTAAATAATTGTAGATATAATACAACTGGCCATTTGGCTTCATGGAATAATCGCTTGTCAGAGAAACAAAACACAGCAGAATATTTCAAAGTCTATGGCTTAATCTACCAAACAGCAGGAAGTCTGATTTTCAGCACATCATTTACTCAGATCCTGTGACTAACCCAAAAATAAACTGGGCTGCTGGCAAAAGCATGGGATTTCTCAATTTATGGTTATTATGTGCAAATATGAATTTCAGTAGAACTTTGCTTGAATGTTAGTCAATGAATCAAGTAAACAGCAATGAGAAATTATTTGACAATACACGGTTTATATGTACATCCTATTGTGTTTGTTTATTTGTTAATATTCAGAGGATCTAGACTAACTGCTAAAACTATTTATATCATAGTTTATAGTTCATCCTAACATAGGGCATCCTTGATTTAAAAAGAAGAGATGAACTAAGAGGCACCAAACTTTGATTTTTTCCACACATTTGATAAGTATAACACTAATACTATACTACTATAAGTACAGACTAACGGTTTATGCAAACAGGCAACTGTCAGTCAGTCATGATCTACAGGATTTTCCTTTCCTCATCCTAATCACTCCTTCCCACAAAGATTCTACGCTAATTAAACCCTTATAGGTAAGGCAGTGTTCTAAAAACACAACTCAAACAAGAAAACAAAGTCCTTCATGTGACCACAGGACTTTATATAAACATTAATAGACAACTCATCTGTCAGACCTCCAGGATTTCTCATCACTTCGTCTCTGTAGGTCACTAAAAGTCATTAACAAAAACTCACTGAACATGAAGATGGAATTAGAGAATTAGTATGTTTTCACAGAAGGTGGTTGTTTGCCATTTTTTAATTTAAATGGAAACTATACTGCTCACACACAAAAAGGGAAGGGGAGCTTAAAAACGGGAGAGGTACATTTCTCTTTTTCAGGCCCTGTTTCAAGAAAGCATTCCTATTCAGGACAGCACTTGAGAATATACTTATCTTTAAGTTCCACTGGAATAACTGAGACTTAAGCACATGATTCAAGTTAAGCATGTGTTTAAGCACCTTCCTGAACAGGGATGCGTAAGTGCTTTTCTGATTTGGGGCCTAAGCAAAGTACCACAGAGAAATTTACCGTGTATGTGTTCAATCAAAAGACAAATTATTTTAAGATGATACTTAATTGTTCTGCAAGATTTCAGACTCAATAATAAGACTATTTCTATTAAAGAGTATGTGATAATTCCCGCCCCACCTCCCCAACAACAACAACAAACAAAACAAAAACAAAAAAACCCCTCTGAGTAATTCTCTCTACACCTCCCAATATCTGCTTATCTCTTAAAGGAAAACGACTTTTCATAAAAAATTACCGTTGGAAAAGTTCCACGTCACAGAACTATCAGTTTTCATTTGAAAAGAAAGAAACCTGGGAGGGTAGGGATAGGATACAAAGTGATTTAGACAAAATTGGAGGACTGGGCCAAAAAATACCTGATGAGGTTCAACAAGGACAAGTGTAGAGTTCTGCACTTAGGCAGGAAGAATCCCATGCACTGCTACAGACTGGGCATTGAGTAGTTTGGCAGCAATTCTGCAGAAAAGGACCTGGGGGTTACAGTGGACAAGAAGCTGGATATGAATCAACAGTGTGCCCTCATTGCCAGGAAGGCTAACGGCATATTGGGCTGCATTAGTAGTGAAATTACTAGTGAAATTTGGAGTAAGCACAAGGGTCTAGTGAACTGAGTACAGGACTGGAAATTTGGAGTAAGCACAAGGGCCTAGTGAACTGAGTACAGGACTGGAAATTTGGAGTAAGCACAAGGGCCTAGTGAACTGAGTACAGGACTGGAAGTCAAAACTCCTGGTTCTAAAGGTGCAAACAGGCACCAAGGAGCTTTTCCTCCCACCAGGCACCTATCTGCCCCTTAGGTGCTTAAACACTTTTGAAAACCTGCCTGTAACTCCTCTGACTTAGTTTCTGCATCTGTAAAATAGGGATGACAGTGATACTCACCTGTCTATATACTTATCCAACACACAGGTGAATTATGAAGATGATTTAGTTAATGTTAATAAAGCGTTCTGAAGACAAAGTATAAATACTGTAGGTGCTAAATATTTTATCTTATTCTATTATGATAAAATACGTTTACTGATATATTTGCTGTCCAGTTCACCTCTCTGCTCTATGGTATTCTACACCTGATAGGAGTGTGAATCTCACTGTGTCAGAAATGAAACAGATAGATCAAATCACAACTCATGAGAAGGTTTTTATCTGAATGCTGACTTTTGTACAGGAATGAGAAATCCAAGGCACAATTTGCAAGATGTTTCAATTAATAAACTACTCTTTGTAATACTATGCTCTGTCCTCTAAGCAAAGATAAAAACCTACTTGAGAATTTGATAAACATATGTTCAAGTGCAATTATTATCCAATGTTCAACTATGCACTTTCGTATAAAAATAGAAAACTGTTTATGTCCTGCCGGATGAGCATATTGTCCTTGTTTATAGAATAGCACTTCATGAAAAGTTAACTTGAGTTTATTAACAATTAACCATTACAAGGTAGTGCGATGATTCTGATAAGTGGGAAATTATAATTCCCAGTAGAACTCTGACCCTCGAAGGTGGACAAGCAGAAATATCCCGTTCCCTGGCCAACAGAGGGAGGAGGGTGGGAAACTCTTTGAAAGAATCTCACCCAGAAAGCCATCTCTCTCTGTAGAAGCCAGTGGATGTTGCAAGCAGGGGAAGATAGCAGCCGGAGCCAGAAAGCCATGGTTGCCGCAGGCTGTGACTAGAAGATGGATTTAGATATAGATGAATTTAGGTCTGTGCATAACTTGTGGGAAGTGGCAGAAACTGGGGCTGGGGCCCACCAGCCAAAAGTACATTTATCCCCCTGAAAACATTAAGCACAATATAGTGCACATATTTGGTAGTATGTGTATTTATGATGAAAACACTCATCTATATAATACATAGCTGCAGGCTCCCAAGAGAGCGAGGATATCAATCATGTAATAAAATATATTTTTTATTAACCTTGCACCCGCTCCCCTATCAGTCACTGTAGGGATGCAGAATCATTGGGTATAAGTGTGGACCAGCCATGCCTCTTCCAGCCTACTCCTACTCTGGCTCCACTCCATCCTCTGCACACAGTGCAACACATCCTGCAACCAGGAACACTATGAAAAAGGCAGAAAGCTGGCTCCCTATATGGCATAGAGATGACCTGCATCAATACAAATCACCAACGCAGCCTTACACCTGCCCTGTGCCCTTTTCCAGCTGCACAGATAGCTCAAAGGGCAACTATGAATCCAGCCTTAAGTGTTGAGAGTACGCAGCACCTACCAGGATCAGGGCCAATGATTCCAATGGGATTTGAAAGGAGTTTAGCACCATACAGCTCTGGGTCCTAAATTAGCAATTATTTTCTTTCATTAGGTTTATGTTTTATTCACCATCAGGCCAATTTCTCTGTTGGCGTAACACCACTGAAATCAATGGCAGTAGAGAATTTGGTCTATTGTTATTTTAAAATGTATTCCTGTCGTAAAGAGCTGTTTTGGTGTTTGGAAAATTGTTTATTCTGCATATCCTGCTACATACTGTACCTCATTGTGCAAGATTATTCCTCTTGCAAAAGCTCCTGGAGAATGAACAAAAGCAGACTGAAATATGAATGAAAACAAGCAGGCTAAAATATGTATAATAAATGTGAAAATTAAACGCTGGGTATACGCTTTTTTAAAAAAAACATTAGCAGCTACAAAACTCTATGGTTAAAAAATGTAATCGAAGGCAAAGTAATGGAATCAGAAAGGATCAGCAGAAATTTATCCTGCAGATGATTTATGCATGACAGCCATATGTGTTTGTTTATGGAATCTGCATCTGGTAACGTGTTTCTGAAATAATGGAAAGTTATAGCAGAAAAATGTGCTGTGCTCCCCAGATGACTAATTAAATCTCCATTTAATTTAAAAAAAAATTGAAAAAACAAATGATAATTGTCAGCAGACCATAAAAAATAGAGAAAACTTGAATTACATATCGGCATGAAATGTATGATGGTGACCCCACAAACATAATAGGGGTAATAATCTAACCCTCAGTTCACCTGTGTAAGTGTGAGTCTGCAAATACACACTTCCCACAAACTTTGTCAGTATAAGCAGTATGTTAATATTTTTCATCTCCCTTTCTTTTCTAAAAATGAAGGGCAAATATAATTTTTCTTCTTGAGCCCTGCAGCATACAAGTATTTTTGTGCCATTCCAAGAGCATGAGACATCTTAAATACCTGTAGAGGTGATCAAAATTAATTTTATTTATATATATATATATATATATATATATATATATATATATATATATATAT
>ML675624.1:825369-1013393 GCA_007922155.1 Mesoclemmys tuberculata | reverse complement strand
TATATATATATATATATATATATATATATATATATATATATATATATGTATGTATGTATATATATATAAATAAATATGTATATGAATGTGGTTAACGACGGTGCTAAAATGAAAATACTATTCTCCATCACTCATACTGGACATTTGAATACCTCTTGAATTGCATTTACAAGTTATCTAAGGTAACATTCCTGCTTCCCACACTTTTCCCCTTAATGAATTTCACAAGAGAAATAATAAATCATGACATTCATTTGTTTAAATATGTATATTGAATCCATCAAAACATGTGAACGCATATTACAGGAATTAGAACAAATAGCTGCTGCCAACAACTAAGCAAATCTGTCTATGCTGGGTAAGTTCTCTTACCAGCAGTCGAGACAGGAAAAAAACACAAAGCTCCTTTAATATCACTCCACTTAACAGGAGGAGTCTGGCTGCCTGGTGCTGCAAGGTATCATTTCATAATCAAGGTCCTGTATCATAATGCCTCTATATAAGTTCATGGTATGCCCACACCTTGAATACTGTGTGTAGTTCTGGTCATCCCTTCTCAAAAAAGATACATTAGAATTCAAAAAGGTATAGAGAAGGAAAACAAAAAGATTAGGGGTATGAAACAGTTTCTATATGAGAGATTAAAAAGACTGACTTTTCAGTTTGGAAAAGAGACGACTTAGATGGATATGACAGAGGTCTATAAAATTTTGACTGCTATGGAGAAAGTGAAGAAGAAAGTGTTATTTACATTTTCACATACAACAAGAACTAGGGGTCACCCAATGAAGGTAACAGGCAGCAGCTTTAAAACAAACAAAAGGAAATACTTCTTCACACAACACATAGTCAACCTGTGAAACTCATTGCCAGGGGATGTTGTGAAGGTCTAAGTTTTAACAGGGTTAAAAAAAGAACCAGGTAAGTTCATGGAGGATAGGTTCATTAATAGCTGTTTGCCAAAATGGTCAGGGATGCAACCACATGATGAGTGTTGTTAGCCTCTGTTTCCCAGAAAGCTGGGAGTGGATGACAGGGGATAGATCACCCAATGATTGCATGTTCTGCGTCTTCTCCCCAAAGCATCTGGCAATGGCCACTGTTGGAAGACAGAATACTGGGATAGATGGACCACTGATCTGACCCAGTATGGCTGTTCTTATGTTCTTAAGGTGCTGAATATCCTCAACTCCAACTGAAGTCATTCCATTGTTTTTTAGAATAAGTCATTTCACCACGATGTTATCTACAAAGGGAACTATTCTGGAACAGCTATTGTGCTTTAAATTCAAACCATAACTTATTGTTGAATAATTTCCCAGTGTAGACATGCCCTTCGAAATACAAAGAGAACTTGTGGGTACAATTTGCCCCAGGTTGAAGTCTCAACAAGCTAAGAAATGGTAGAAGATTGGCTTTCTTATAAACCATCATAATATATCTTACTACCCTTTTGTTTGAAACCAGCTTCCCCTCTATAGTTTTCCAAAGTACCATTTCAGCTCTCAGAAAGCTAATACTATTGCAGCCTATAAAAGAAGACAAAGATTTTCCAAAGTCACAGAGGCATGGGGGCCTATGCGAATTTCACCCTAAGGGCAAATTTCCTAACCTAAGAACTAAGAAATGACAACTTTTAGTGATTGTCTAGGGCAAGTAACTTATGAAAAATGTTTAGGTTGTCAGTATTGTTGAGAAATTCCACTGGGAATGTTATTGATTTTTAAGGACAGGATCCATAGTTGAAACAAGAAACTAAGTTGGTAATGAAAAAATAGCATCTAAGATTGACAAAAGTCCTGAGCATTCGATTTAATTAAAGTGATTGTCACGGTTCCTAAATTAATTGTACCTCTGACACCTTCATGGCCTCTTAGGACTCAGGTCTTAGCAATCACCTTTCTCCAGGCAGACTCCTGCAATTCTTTTGCTCCAGAATGAAGCTTTAGGCTGCAGATCCCTGGAATTGACTGTGAACACTGAGAAACTATTACTTCAGTCCACTACCTGCAATTCTGTTCTCCCAGGGGCACTGGCAGGGTTAACCAGAAACCATCTAACTTTCATATAATACTAGTCATCCCAATTTCAAGGACATTACCAACTATCACAGTTTGTATTAATGGGTCTCCACAGGGCTCCATAGACCAATTTTGGAGGAACAACATTTTCTGCACTGACTACAAAGCCATTTGCCTGGTTGTGCTGACTGAGCTGCATGTTATTTCTGTACCTGGCACTGGTTCCAGATGTGCAACGCTGTTCTTCTCAAAGTCATGGATACCCATCCTTACAACGTGGCGCCATGCAATGCGGTCAACCATCACTTGCTCAAAAATCGAGTCAGAAATATTCATCACGTGCAGATTTTGTTTCAGAGTATCTTTGAAGCGTTTCGTCTGCCTTCCATGCTTATGGATGCCAGAGCATAATTTGGAAAATAGAATTTGTTTTAGTAGATGGGTTTCAGGTGCACAAATTACATGACAAGTCCATCTCAGCTGGGCGCAAATCAAATGAGCCTTGATACCAACCGAACCAGCTTTCACCAAAAATTCAGTGTTGGACACACAATTCTGCTATTTGAGGCCCAGCAGTTGTCAGAGGTGTCGCAAATGGAAACTGTCTAGCTTTCTAATGTGCCACTGATAACCATCCTTGACATTGCTTTACAAGTGTGAAACATGGAAGACAACATATTATATACTTTGATTTTTGTCCTTAAACAGATTTTGCATTGCTTCCAGATTTGGTAACAAAGGTGACCATATACAGTATTGGCATTCTTAATTTATGCATGTGCTTTCTGATTGATTCTTGTTTCATTGTTTAACATGCTTCCAAGATAAGTAAACTGTTTGATGACTTGGCACAGGATACCTCCTGTTTATTGAAGGATCTTGGCAAAGATGATGAGCAGCTGGCTGGTACATAGCCTCAATTTTCATTCGGCTGGTGATAAGGCCAAAATTACAAGCCTTGGCAGCAAAACAGTTTATAAGATCTTGTCGTGATTCACAGTATGCCACCAAGACGCAATCATCAGCATAGAGCAGTTCCTGGATCAGCACTTTGATCACCCTGGTTTTCACACTTACATGAGAGAGCTTAAAGCGTGCCAATGCAAAAGCATATATAGTCACCACTTGAAGAACCACGGAGAGCTTCCTTTACACTGCAGGAAAGAAGAGATCAAAAAAGACTAGAAGCAAGGACACACCCATGCGTCACCCCAATTGTAATTGGAAATGGATCTCTTAGATCACTATCAATGCTAACTCTTCCAATCATGCCTTTGTGGAATTGTTGAACACGTTTAATCATTTGTCTGGACATTCAAATTTAGTGAGCAATTTCCAGAAGGCAGTGTAATTGATTGTGTCGAAAGCTTTGATCAGCTCTAGACACATGAAGTAGAAAGGTTGATGCTATTCATGACATTTTTCCTGTAATTGTTGGATGATGAAAATCATGTCAATAGTGATCTGCTGAGCACGAAAGCCTCCCCAAACTACAGTGTCACCCCAAGTCAACACACAGTGACCAAAGTCTTGGCCCACCCACATGTAGGTTCACAACTGACTCCCAGCAATGTCCATTGCCAGTGACTTTCACCATTCCCACATCACTGTGGGATTTATTAGATTGTCGAAGACTGCATGGAAATTTGTTTAAAATGGATGAGCAGTGGTGCACTGATTTGCACCCTCTCTTGGCCAGCCAGACTGCTTCCAGTGGCAGGGTGAAGCCGAGACAACTGAAGGATTTATTAGCTGCAGGTTTGTTTTTGGAGTGACCATCTCTTAGATCTCTTAGTTGCAAAATTGCTAAGCTAACGAGCCTGGCCTGCTCACCCAGAGCTTTTTTTAGCCAGGGTATTTTGGAGTAGATCCTTGCAAGCTTTCATGGCTACCATAGCAGCCCAGACAGAATAGCTCATCAACCAACAAGGCAGTCCTCTACTTGCCCTATTTCCACCTTCCCACCAGGGCTTGGGATTGTGGAGCCAGCTTTCATAAAGCAAAGTTCTATCTATTCAAATCAAAAACATTGCAGAGACATGTTCAATAGATTTCCTGACATGGATAATGAGCTCAAAACAGAGGATGAGCTTGTCAGATGGAGGATTTTTTGGGAGTTGCGGTCTCTGACGTATTAAATTAATGGATGAGGCAAATGATGACTCAGAAGAGGAGGCTGTCACAGGGAATCAACAAATCCTTCAGATCATCAGTCTTGTGCAAAAGACCACACACGGTGAATGTTGAAAAGAACGGAGTGGTGCCTCTCTCAAGCTATAGAGTGCATCTTCCAAGATCTATTAGCAGCAAAGGATGTTTGACTTGACTGAATATACTGAAGTTCATCAAAGCGATTTTTCATTGTTTGTTATTTGTTATTGAAACTAAATAAAGCGTTTAATAAATCTAGAGTGGAAAAATAATTAGTAAATACTGTAGGAAACAATCCTGCCAGGGCAGAAATGGACTAGATGACCTGATAGGTCTGTCTTATCTCTAAAACAAAAACCTTGTGAGTACAAATAATTTTCTCTGTATTCCACTTGCTCATTTTTCTGATAAGATATTTAAGACTGCTTTAACTTTTGTTTCCTTGCACATCTATTTAAGAGTGTTCTTAGATTATGAAACACGTTCCAAGTTTATAAATTCATTTATTTAAAAAAGAGAGAATAAACTATATCAAACCACATGGGTGCAGTTGTAACGCTGCAGAACCCTATTTGCCTGCTTCTTTTCTTCCCTCAGTTTTTCTCATTCTATTATTTACCTGCAGAACATATGGAGAATGGCTAGGGGAAGAGGAGCATCCGGGTTCATGTTCAGAATGAATGCTTTTTATGACTACTCCCATGATCTGTGGCAATAGATTAGATTAGTCACCCACAAATATGTCTGTCTATACAACATTTAACTAGATTTTCAATAGCAAAACATTAATTTAAACTACAGAGAAACGAAATGTTCCTTCATAGTCTGACTAGCGCCTACTTCCTATACCCTACCATTTCCTCCAGAGGCAGAAAGCTTTGTCTTCACTACAAAGAACTGTATCCTCTCTGGAAATACAGGTGAGAAAATTTCTTCAAAAACTTACCAACCAGAAAGCTAATATGGATAAAGCAACACCATGGTCTGAAAGTGCAGTTCACGGACAGCACTGTGTTCGTGATATCTGTTCTGATCAAACAGTTTATTTTGTGATGGAAAAATGAAGAACTGCACCCAGAAACTAACTAAAAGACATTGCTCCCTATGAACTGGCTCATAGGTGCTATCATAAAAGAATTAACAAAAATAATACATAAGCAGCTGCTGCATTTCACCCTACCTGAATTTGCTGAGGAATTGTTTATGTTTGGTTTGTCACTTGGTATCCAATCTGTTGAAGACAAATCTGATTTATTCTGCTTTGTTTATGGGAATCTTCCCAACAAACATTTGATGTTTTCTTTCATATTTCTGTGCAATTGTCAGGAGCTAGGCATGGTGCTAGCCTTTCTTCATCTTTCCTCACAATTGTACATTACCCGGGGGGAACATACGGTCTACAAGAGAAACGCTGCAGCACAATTGTTATATACATTTTAGTCAGTCAAGCGTTCAATGAATTCTACTGTGAGACGTAACCAAAACTTATGTTAATCCAAATTTTTAGACAGTTGTATATAAAATATAAAAAAGTACAAGATTGTCTAAGATGCCTTGGCTTTTGTAGTTTTTTTTTATTAAATAAAAAGTTTGTTTTTAAAAAACTGGCAACAAAAGCTATTTATATTTTGAAAAAAACATTCTTGGATATTACTTCTACAGCTAAATGTTAGAATAATGCTGCAAACCTGTTTAAATTAAGTAAAAAAAATATTTTACAACCATACGCTTTCACCATATGTTGCTGAGATGGCATATGAGAGTTTCTGCGTCACACTACGAAGTTATCTTCCTCACCATGGGAACATGATTGAGAGAAGCATTTAAGCGTGTGCTTAACTTTAAGCAAATGAGTAAGTCTATCACTATTCAGCAAAAACTGTGTGGAAATAACTTGCTGAAGAGGACGGGGATTACGCAGATATTTTAACTTAGTTAAGTGCTTTGTTGAATCAGGACCTGTAAGTATCTCTCCCTCGCTCTTTCCCTCTCCCACAGACACAGACACACACACACACAGAGTATTGACAGCAGTGCAAAAGGCAAGATATTCTTGGAATAGTAAATTATCAGTCTGCCCATTGGCCTTTTCATTTTCCAGTTTTACTTGAACTCAGTATATGTGGTATCAGGAAAATTATTTAAAGCTTCAAATTACTTTTTGACAGGTTGAGGTGGGGAGAGGGAGGCATTAGGTGGAGAAAAGGAAACAAAAATTTAAAAGTATGTTTATGTTATATTAATACACATATTGATATTAATTAATATTAATACCATGGAACCTACCACTATTGAGGGGATCATGTTTAATGATGGAGAACAAATAACATTTAAAAAACAGTTTAGGGTTGAAAATGTTCAAACTTCATAGGCACATAAAGATAGCATAAACTGCTTATTGCCTGTATCATTTGAAGCCCCCAGTTACAAAATGTTATATTAAAGAAGATCCTGGGGATCAATACTCAGAGTACAGGGCCCTTTGGGCTTGCCAATCCCCATGTCAGTCCTTTCCTACTGCTTACACGTCAAAGATGAGCTCCCAGGAGCACAGAACTTTTGCAAGCTTCGAAAGCTTCCTAGATCAGCTCTAAACCCAATCACCATCAAAGATTCTTACAAGCTAGAATGTGCTGCTCACTGCCACGGAATGCAGTGGGTCCTTGTCTAGCTGGCAGGAATTGCAGGGATGGGGGCTCCTTTAAGAGTCCCTGCTGCAGCTGGGTTATGAGGCAGGGGAAAGGGAGACTTACCTGAGTGGATCCAACTGGAGAATAGGAAGTGACCAGACTTTTGGGGGCCCTGACCCACCATGTGAGCCAATGGAATGGGGCGGACATTTTTACCCCATGCATCTCAGAACGAAGCCCTTTTCTCATCAATCATGGATCAGCAGCACCCATCCTTCCATCCATGGGATCAGAGTAGGACTGAGTGTCTATGGTTGGCTGTGGGTGTTGTGCTAGTTGCCTTTTCTTCTTTTGGGGTTGAAAAGAAATGTATTTGCTTACTGCCAGCAAGGAGGGTTTTTTGGCCTATCCAACACCAGGAATCCAGTGGGATAAATAAGGTTACGTCAAGCTGTTGCAGCGTATTAGGTAGAAGGTGTGGAATTACTCTTAACAGGAGGGGATATGGTTCCCTGGTAAACAGACGTTGAAAGGAAACTTAAGGGAAATGCATACCCTAAGGAAGCTGGAATTGAGGCTCTTGATGTCCGATTCAGAGTGGAGACAGCCACCTTCTTTTTCCAGCACCTCCCTTAAATTTCAAATGCAGGAGGCTCACGGGATCCCAGCAACAGGTTGGGAGAGGTTTGGGGGGCTGATGGGAGCCTTCCCAAATAGGAGGAAACAATTAAGGAAAGAATGACGACCTGCACTGTATGATGTATTGCCTGGTATTCACAGATATGTTAAGTGAATAAAGCTGTGGCCTACTTAAACCACATCTACTGAAATCTTGTCCTCCTTCCTGTGTGGCTGGAACAACTAGTACTAAAGGGACAGTTAGCTGCTTTCTCCCTAATACAGTGACCTATGTTGCCATATAAATGGAAATATCTGTAACCATTCATGTTTCTTTACAAACTAAAAAAAATTTTTTGGGCTACTTCCAAATCACAAGCAGCCTCTGTAATTAATTCCTGTATAAATACTGCTAACTAAATTCTCACTCACTGAAAACTAAGGTTATTTTTTCTCATGCTGGTCTTAATTACATTTTTGCTATTAAATGTTACTTCTAGCATAAGTGAATTAAAAGAAAAAAAAAAAAAAAAAAAAAACCTTCATTCACATGCCTGATTATTTTTAAGTGAAAAAAAGATGTCTGGTAGCTAAAAAGTAATGGCATGCTGAATGCCTAATACAATAAAACTCATGGGTTCTAAGTGGGTGATGTGACGTTGATAGACCAGGTGCCAGCTCACACCAACTCACTTGACCCTCACCGAACACTGAAAAATGCACAGATGGAAACCAGTCTACCTTGCCTGTATGTTAGTATTGTTAAAATAGATATTAGAGTAATAAAAATACGTATAGACTATGAAAAGCTTGTAGGTTGCTGCATGTATTAATCTTACTTGTAATGTCTGTATCCCATATTATAAGGTAATATTTAAATGTTTGCTCTGTAACTATAAAAATGTTTACTAAGACTGTAAACCCCCCCACGCAGGGGACGAGCATTACACCAGGTGAGAAATACTAGTTACCACAAGAGGTGTTATCTCCTCCCCAACAAAAGAAGGCCCAGACACCAGACAAGCCACTGTGGAACAACAGTGGACAAAATATTCGTTGATTTCTTCTCCCACACGCACCTAAAAAGGGTACATGTACAAGTCCTTATTCCATCACAGCTTGAACACTGGGGAAAGGGAATAAAAATCTGTGTTAAGGAGAACTTGTTATTCCTATGTTGCTTCCAAAGGGGGAAGATTTCTAAGCATAAGCAAGGGGTCCCCAACTGTTTAGCTTGGGTTAGCCCTAAAGGACATAAAAAGCTTGTATATTATAGTAGCTACAATCATCTTTCAGAGCCTAAGACTCTCTCTCGTGTGTTGTATGTTTACTTGTTTTAAGCTTGTAAATAACACTCATTTCTTTTTCCTCATTAATAAAACTTTAGTTAGTTTATTAGAGGATTGGCTACAAGCATTGTCTTTGGAGAGAGACCTAACATGCACTTCACGTGGGATAAGTGACTGGTCCTTTGGAACTGGGAGTAACATGAATACTGATGTGATTTCTGGTGTATCTTTCACAAAGGCAAGTTTGCCATGGTGGGAAGATAGACAAGAATACTCAAGGGGATTGTCTGTGACTCCATGTTAAGGCTGTTATAGTGCTTGAGGAGTTCACACTTGATACTTAATTGGTTAAATCTAATTATAGAGCCCAGAACCAATTTGGGGTTTGTGCCCCACTTCTTAACAGTCTGTCCTGAGGTTTGCACTCATGGTCATGAGCCACTCCAGACTGCTTGCCAGGTGAAACCCAAGGGCTTTAAGTAGATAAAACATGCCTACTGTTTGAAAATAGAGAGCATTCTTGTAGGATATTAAAGTCCAGGAAATAACACCAACAAAAAATTATGGACAGCAAATATATGTGGAATATTTCTTTCTGTGTTCTTGAACACCAGTGAATGAACTGTTATTTTATGCTGTACGAGAGAAATACTTAATATAGGAGGAATAACCAACAGAAAGATAAATGATTACTACCAAATATAAAACTCAAAATAAGAGCCTGTCTGTTATCACAGCTCAAATATTAATGTGTGTGTATTTGCTTCTGCTGCCAAATATTATCAGCGTTGTTCTGACATGTACGGAACAACCTGTTCTATATGGATTCTGACTGGGTAGGAAATGGCTCTAGTTTATCTTTTTGACACTCATAAGGTTGTTTTGTTCACCTTGAGTAACCACAATGTGAACACTCATCATTTGAGAATACTTTGTATACTTAACTTTCTGATAAGTCTTACATTCTATCTTCCACAGAGAATGAGCAGGAGGACACGGGGAGGAATCCAGATGAGCAAATTATTGTTAGCATGAGAAACAGACGTTTCAAAACACCTCAGGGTATAACAATATTTAAGGAATGACACACACCTGTTTAGTTTTCATGTGTGTCTATCTTTGTGCTGGGTTTCAGGCATAGTATTAGGAACAGGGGAATTGCCATACAGGAGTGTTCCAGGGGTCCCTCTAGTCCAGCATGCTGTCAATGACAACAATGGCCAGTACTAGGTGCTTAAGAGGAAAAAGGTGCATGAATCCATGTAGCAGAGGAATTATAGAATAATCTGTCCATTGGGGAAGTGTCTTCCTAACCTCAGTTAAATAGTGGTTGGTTTATACCCTGAGAATCTATTAACTGTATCTAATATCACTCTACATTTTCTAATTTATCCATATAAATGAATCCTGGTTATGTCTCCACTGAAATTTTTCTCAGAATCTCCCTCCATTGCTCTATCACCACTGCAGTTTCCTCAGTACTATCAATGGTGGGAGCACAAGTATAGTTCGCCCACTGGTACAGTAGTTTATTAAAATGAGATAGCAGAGCTACTAACTAAAATATGCAATTTCATTGTTAAACTCCTTCAGAACTTTGGGTTGATTACAAGATGGTCCTGCTGATCTGTTAATCTTAATCTTGTTCTATCACATACCCTTCGCACTTCATAAAGGTCAGGAATTATCTATCAGAGATTAATCAGTAAAGAATAGATCTGGGTATATACCTTTCTAACATTCCATGTGGCAAAGAAAACTGATGCAAAAAAAATAATTTCTTTTACTACAATATCCCTATCCACCGTAATTGGTCCTTTAATTCTCTGGTAGTCCAGGAGATGCAGTGATTCTCCCACAGGCTGACTGATTCTGATATTTTTAATAATTTATTTGTATTTTAATAATTTCCATGTCACATTTTATTGCTATGATTTGTGCTTTTTTCTATTTTTCCTCCACTATGGCTGGATTTCCTTTTTTTCGGAAGAATATTCATTTGGTTTTGAATAATCTTGAGTTCTGCCATATAACCGTGATGCCTTTTTTCTTGTTTCTTGCTTTTTCTTTATTTTTTGTACTAGGTTGGGGTTTTAGATTCCTTCTGTCACTCTGCTATGTTTTGTTGAAGTAGCCTCTATGTTTTAAGCATTTTAATTCCCTTATATTTTAATTCAGGGTCTTTTCAAGCTTCCTTGTTTGTTTTAAATCCCCCATGTAACAGAGTGTCTTACTCCTTAGCGGCTGGGGCCAGCCAACCTTGATTACAGAATGAGCCCCACCTGAGAGGAATCAGGTGATTTCAGTATAAAAGCAACTGGAACTTACAGGGAAGGGGAGATGTCCAGGAAACTGTGGCTATAGCATCAGAGAGTAAGAAAGCTCCTTCAAGGCCCTGAGTCAGTATGGGGAAGAGGAGAAGGACAAACTCCAGGTGGGAGGTGCTAAGAGTCAGAAAGACAGACCCTTGGGGAGGTGAGGCTCTGAACAGCTGAAATTAGGATGAGGGTTGTGAGAGTTTGTGTTCTGTTTTGAAAGCTTTGTGTTATTTCTGGATTATCAGGAAAGAGACACTGAACTGGGGTTGGGACCTTGGAAGGCCAGTGGACCTGAGGACTAAATAAATTGGAACCAGGTGGGGAACATTTAATTTCCTTTGGACTGTGTGGACTTTAAGAAGCCCTAAAGAAGGGGAAAACAGACACACCAAGAGCCGGGCCAAGAGGGGGCACTCCAGAGGCAGTTGACCCTATTCCATCTCTTTTTTAAAGTTTTAGTATCATAGTGTTAGCTAACGCTGGTACCAACAACTGTTGATACACAATTTCATTCCGCTGATCAGTTGCTTCCCAGAGAATTTGGGTTCTCTTATACTGGTCTCTCTCCAGCAAAAGGCAGATGGCTCTTTCCTAATCTTTAGTAAATGATAGTCTCCTTTGGCTCTGCTACAGCATCATCTCAGGGCTTGAATCTGCACAGCAGAAAAAGGAAGCATTGTACGTATAAACACAAGTAGATGAATCGTAAAAGGAATCCAAGAAATCTGTTTCTACATTAATAAAATTACTGCTGTGAGGCCACCAACATACGTCTGCCTAGTAGCATAAATAAAGCCTAAAAGATGAGTGTGTATTAAAGTAACTACAGAGTGCATTCAAGCCCATGTCTCAGCCCACATCTATCACTTTTTTACCCTGCACTCTTGAGTAAGACAGTTGGTAATGTGGAAGCCTGAGACTTCTGTTCGATGTGGAGGACAACACATAAGAATGTGGCCTCTCTTAGCCTTTATGCAGCCTTCCACTCATGCTGGTATGCAACACACTTGTTTGCACTGTGCTTCACACACAGATTTGCAGGACCAAGGTCTCAGAGACATACCTGAAGACTTTGTACCTAACTCTTTCCTCTCCTCTTATCCTCAGCATGCATCACTGTTCTCTTATTCCAGTTACAGCAGGTGCCGTTCTACTGGTGGAACCATGTAGCTAACTAGTTTATACCCCAAAAACTGAACAAGGAAGAGGGATCATTCTTATATCGCCTATGTGACCTATTATATTGGTTTTCAGAACTCGAATTCTATAACTTGAGATTGGTATTAAAATCAGTTGTGTTTATTACATAATATGTCATGTGAAATTACTTATCACATGAATACGTGCTAGATCACAGAATCATCAGAGATGGAAAAGATCTATTAGGTAATCAATCCATCCCCAAGAAGTACAGGATTGTTTCCTATGGAGCAAGGATTGGCGGGTGAGAGAGGTGGGTGGAAAGAGATTTATCACAGTACTTCTTTAATTCTATCATTTAAAATTAATAAACTTCCTACCAGGGTTCTTCAAGGCACTTTTAAACAAGTCTAATTTAAAAGTGTAAGGAACTTGTAATCAATATATATATAATGAAAAATATATAGTGATATCTTTTAATTCTTTTAAATTGTAACAACTTCTTTTAAATAATTGAGGTAGTCAGTGGATCATTGTGTTTACTATAAACACAGACATTTACCAATGTCCATGTACATCATACAGCCATTATCCAAAATGACACTGGCCTACCATCAGAAATTAAGTAAGAGACATGTCATGTTACATGGTGTTCCATTCCTGACTGATCTGACACAACACTAATGAAATAATGCAATGTGACCCTGACAGCTAATTTGAATTACCATAAGGTGCCTGAGGCTGGGTCTACACTGACGGTGGCAAATTCACTGCTGTCAGATCGATTGCTCTGGATCAACTGAGCCGTCTATGTAGACCTGCTCAATCGATCCAGCAAACGACGCAGGAAAACCAGCCTGGTAAGTGGTGTAGCGCTGCGTCGAAGTGCAGCGTGGACAGTGTGGACAGCACGCAGAGGAGATGCCGCAAAGTCGACGGGAGATACGCAAGTGATTTACGTCACTTGTGATCTCCCGCTGACTGCCGCCAAATCGCAAAGGTAAGTGTAGACTGGGCCTGAATCAGTGGATAATTCATTGCCTGCACATCTTCAGATATCTGTTTCTGCAAATGATTTCTACACACAAAAGTACTTTAAAAGAATTTGCTTAACAGCAAGTAGGAACGTTAATCCTGTGTAGAGCAAAATAAACTTGCCACTTCAAACACACATGAAAAGGAACAGTTTAAAAAAAAAAATCAGTCTGCTCTCTGCTGCCTTTGCTTTTTGCGCAAAGGGGATCTGTACAGTCATAACCACCAAGAGTACTTAAACACTTGTATTAAATAATAATCCTTGTTATATCAATCACGCATTTTATTTGGTCACTGTTTCTAGGGAACCCACGGGGGGATGAGTGGTATTAGAAAACTTTAAAAAAATCAATAAAGAACTTGAAAAATAATTTTTTTTTTACAGTATGAATGAGTTGGCTTCTTAGGGGTTGGAACACAGAACATGTCTATTCTTTGATCCAATAAGAATGTAGTTTTTTCAGTAATGGAAAGAGGAATTCTATTACATTAATGTCTGGCCATATAAAATAGCACTCGCTACCTCACACTCACTTGATAGCACAGAAATGAAGTGAGAGGAAAGAACATTGCTGCACAAAACTATCTTGGCCTGGAAATTAATAAAGGCATAAATTTTTGATAATTGTCACGACTGCATTTATCTCGCTTATTCAGAAACTGAAACCACCTTTCACCTATTGTACTTTTATTTCTCTTATCTATTTAATGACTTATGTTAGATAACGTGCAATATTGACATGTAGGATTTAAAATATAGACTATAGATCCTGAAAACATTTATGCAGGTGCTTAACTTTATGCGTGTAAGTATGCTCATTAACTTAGTAGGACTATTCCTGCATAAAGTAAAGCAAATACATAAATATTTGTAAGATCATGGCCTAGATTTTGAACACCTTGAAGTTCGTGATATGTTCAGATTCCTGGTTTTGGTTTTACATATTAAAGAGCCAGGGACCAACTGTGAAATTCTGATGTGGATTCAAATTTGGATTTTAAACTCTCTCAACGTTTGGTGTTTTGTTCAAGCCCCTCTCTAAGGCCTGGTCTACACTTAAAATTAAAGTCGGCATTACTGTGGCACACAAGGGTGTGAAAAATCCACACCCTGAGCGCTGTAACTATGCCCATTTAACCCCCAGTGTAAACACAACTAGGTCGACATGTATCATGTTTTAAACCTTCAAGTTTGGATGGGTAATTCCCACGTTCTTGAGGGGTTTCTGTCTCTTCACCAATCAAATCAAATTCATCTCTGAGTCATGGATTACTCTTCTAAGATGGAAAAGCAAGTAGACTTTCCTTTGATCTGTTGTCACAATAGAAATGCACAAAACTTGGAAAGCTTATACTAAAGGCCAGGTCTATACTAAAAAGTTAGGTTGACTCAGCTACATCACTCAGGGATGTGAAAAGGTCTTTCGTTGAACTAGCTACGAGCTCTCAGCGGGATGGATTAGTGTAGCGATGGGAGAATTCCTTCTGTTGCCGTAGTGGGTGTTAACACTGAAATGCTACAGCAGTGAAGCATTTATAGTGAAGACATAGCCTAAGAGTAAAAGAGAAGTTCTTCTGAAAGTCAGAAACCGCAGAGAAAGGAGATTTTAAAAGTATGGTAAGAGCAATTACTGTACCTTCTCAAAACAAGACACTAAATGGGTAGGTGACTATATCCACACATCTGCAAATGTAGTTTATAACACATTCAGTACATAACGAGAATCCAACTAAACCCTTTGCTATTAAAATAACTTATAAAAATAATGAAAAATTAGTTCTTCTTAAGAAAAACCTTGATAATAACACTTCCAAGCAATTAAAAAAAAAAAGTCTCTAACAAACAAGAGCTACAATCTATTTTTATCACATTAGATAAACTTTTTGGATAAGGTTATTTTATCCTGACCCAAACAGACTTACTTTAATTGCAAAAACAGATCTTTATTTACTCTAAAATAATGAAAGAAAGTAAAAATTAATGACTGAACATTTATATAACCAAGTCTGATGACTTACAAGGGAAGACCAAAACATAATACTTCCTTATGCATTCAATTCTTCATTTTAACTGTAAACAATTAGTTCAGAGAAAGAGATTATTTGAATCCCAGTCTAACTCTCTTTCTCCAATCTCCAACAGCAGACAAAAGATAAATTCATTTGTTTTTTAACTTTAACTGCAATTCCAGGATAAGAGTATTGATCATATAAATGTACACAGGAATAAAATATAGGTTTTCCAAATTAAAGACAGATTTCAGTTTTAAAGGGTATCCATACATTTTGTGTATTGTTAACTGATAGGAATGTAGAATGATGTCTGACATGGACTGAACTGGGCAACCTAGACTGGTGTAAGAATATATTTGAATATCTACTGTACTTTAAATTTAAAATCAAAAATAGATCATGTAGTTGTTAAACAAAGACAAGATTATATACACATTAGCCTATGGGCAAACCGCAATACTAAGATTTTAATGTAACTGTTCTATTTTTTCCATCAACCAAAGAGGAGAAAAGAAGTAGCCTCAAACTCCTTATATATCATTTTTTGCAACTAAGATTTATTTTACTAACTTTACACTAATTATTTTATGTGATTTTTACTTCATCAAGTCAGTTGCAGGAGAGAAGTTAAAGTTTTCCACATTTTATTAATTATTATTATTTGTATTAGGATGACACTTAGGAACTTTAGCCATTGATCAGCTGAAGTCCAAAAATCTCACAGATTGAACCTTTAGGAAAGGTATTGATAATAAGACCGAAAATACCATAGCGCACTACATATTTCCATGTTACGCCCATACCTTGAATGCTACATGCAGTTCTGGTCTCCCCATCTCCAAAAAAATCTATTAGAACTAGAAAAAGTACAGAGATGGGCAACAAATATAATTAGGAGTATGGAAGCATTTCCATAACAAGAGAGTTTAAAAAGCCCAGGACAGTTCATCTTAGAAAAAAGAAAAAAACTAAAGGGAGATATGGTAAAGGTCTATAAGCTCATGAATGTTGTAGAGATAGTGAAGATGGAAGTCTTATTTCCCCTTCACGTAACACAAGAATGAGGGGTCACTCAATGAAATTAATAGGCAGCAGGTTTAAAACAAACAAAAGGAAATACTTCTTCACATAACGCACAGTCAACCTGTGGAACTTGTTGCCAGGGGACATTTTGATTACCAAAAGCATAATTAGGTTAAAAAAAGAATTAGATAAGATCATCGAAGATAGGTCCATCAATGGCTATTAGTCAAGATGGTCAGGAACACAACCCCATGCTCTGGAGTCCCCAGCCCTCTGACTGCAAGAAGATGGGATGGGATGACAGAGTGACATGAATCACTTAATAATTGCCCTGTTCTGTTCCTTCCTTTTGAAGCATCTGGCATTGTCTGATCGAGTATGGTCATTCTTTTGATTTTACATTAAGGTTTCTGTACTTTCAGATGAAGGAACTCTATGGAACTCCTCCTGAATATGTGCAGACACAAATGGGACTGAAAGAGCAGCCAGGTAGAATGACGGATGCATGTCTTTGCAGTGTGGCAATATTTCTACACGTTCTCATGAACAAAACAGATAGGATAAGTCTGTAACCTACCAGTGAAAGATACAATCAATAGTCTGGGTCATTTAATTCCACAATACTAGAATCAAATCTTATTCTTCAGGGCTTCAGCTGATCTCCTTCAGAGGTCAGAAAGGATTTTTCCCCTCAGATGTACAATTGGCTAGAAGTAATCTGGACTTTTATTGATTTTTTCCCTCTTCCTCTGAAGCATCAAAGATTGGCTATAGCTAGAGATGGGACACCAGATAGAGTGGACCAGTACTCTGAGATGCAGCATAGAAAACATATCACTCTTGCCTGACTGGTGTCCATTGTTCACACACTCAGGGTAATAATGATTGACAGATATGGTGTTGGGAAAGAATTTTCCCCGAGGTCAGGTTGGCAGGGTATTTTCACCTTCCTTTGCATCATGGAGAGTGGCTCACCCGTTGGGATCATCTGGACATATCACCTAATCAGTACCTTGCCGATATGGATTTATTACATGATGAGTGTCGGCTTGGTTCTGAAGACAGTACTGTTCTAGATGACTTCTTTGTACATAGCTTCTTGGTCAGTGCTATGCCACAGTGCCAGTACCAGAAGGAATGGGAACCTCAGCAGTACCTTTACTGGGATGTAAGGTTTCCTGAGATGCAGAACATGGAGGTGACTTCCCCCTTCTCTTGCCCATTCTGGGCAGTGTTTTTTTTTTTTTTTAAGGGTTGTGTGGTACCATAGGGCTCACAAAGTCTTTGCTTACTGAAGAAAGCAGGTGCGGCTGTTCTGATGTATGGGGGCAGTTGCTCAGACCCCAGGGCCTCAGAGACCTTCTATCAACAGGAGCTTAAGTCTGACATCTCTGAATTTCTCAGAATTTAAGAGCAGATCTTGCACTTGGAGGGAATGTGGCTTCCCAGAGCCAGCGGAGGCAGCTTGAATGTCCATTGCTGTGGGGAAATCAGGTCTGACAGGGTTTGAAGCATAGGGCCTCGGGCATAAATTGTGTTCAAGGCTGTGGATCGAGGCTGGAGATAAAAATAAAGGCCCAGATCATGCCTGCTCAAGCCGCAGGCAGTTGGGTGGCAGCAGGACCCCTCCTCCCTTGTATCATGGCATAAGTGTGGCTAGAGTACAGGTGCAGACACTGCTTAGGAAAATCTCTGATCAAGAGCACACGAGTGCACACATGTCCTGATGTGGTGCCCCCACAGGGATACTACGTGAAGAAGAACTGTTCCTTATTAGTGGAAGATGTGGCTGAGGGGAGAAATAGCATTCCTGAGTCAAGAGACTACTACAGATGAGGGTATCAGTCCCAGAACCTGTACACTTACAAGGACTACATTTATCAATTTTATTTTGGCCTTCTCCAGTTTCTCAGCCAGAGAAGTACACTAGAAAGATTCTGGAATGGGAAAGAGTTGGCTTTGCATTGGTTAAAGCCAGGCCTGACTGAGGCATTCAGGAGATATTGGAAGACACCTAGATTGGTGCCTTGCACCCTCCCTTTTTTCCATCCCAAGGAAAAAAATGCTGATCACTCAATGCCTCTTCAAGTGTAATATACATAAAAAAATCTTGTTATGTTGCAAACATACTTTGCTTGCTAGGACAAATCTTCATAAAGTGCACACAAAGGATTTAATATAATACCATAGCTACAGATAGAAGATAGCTGAAACCTCCCTTCCCTAAATAAGGGGGGAGTGGGGGGAGGAGAATTAGCAGCTCTGACTTTAATGTTGAAATCACACTGAGCAAAATACATTTTTTTTTTGGCTGGCAATGTGGCTAAGCCAAGAACTATTGCAATATCCATCTGATCATCTTTTGCACTGATTTTCTCCAATTAAAGCAGGCTATAGGCTAGGCTGCTATAATTTCTTAATCGTACTGTACCAACAAAGCCTTTAAGATTTTTGTTAAATTTACAATTCAATCCTTGACCTTCTCGCTAATGAAAGAAGGGAAGAGAGAAAAAGTGGGCTAAGGGCTAGGTGAATTAAAAAGAAACAAAAACACCACAATAATTATCTTCAGCAGAACTAGTCATTTGCTGGTTATCACTAATGCATCTATCTGCCAGTCATATTTAATCCAGATGCCAAAAAGCAATTTAAGCGTTACAATTTTAAACATTTTTCTGGAAGCAGTAAAATGATCATTTGGAAATTATGCCAACTTCCACTTTTGACATCTAGAAATCTGAGGTACAATAGTGCTTGTCCCTTGGTAGTGAGTACTATTGAGATACATTACTGAAGAGCTTCTAGGGCAGTTTACAGGTGAAAGAGCAACAGCAAAGCTTTTGTACAAATAAAAAGCCCTTATTAGGATCCCAAAATAAATGTATTTTTACTTCAACAACACAATTTTTAAAATTCAGCCATTATCCCATCTATTCCATGCCCAAGTCAGAGACATGGAAGGGTTGATTATGTACCAGCCACCACTTACTTGGTGCAAATGACATGGAAATCAATTTAAGATGGTGGAATTTATAGAGAAAAATAACTTAAAGAAGCAATATCAGTAACAGGCTGGAGCTTCTTCTCCATAATGATTTGCAGTCTTTGCTGTGACTGAGGCTTCCCTCCTGAAAACGGGCACTAGAGAAATGGAAGTTTATCAGCAGCCTCATGTGTCAGACTCAAACTCATCAATGGAATCACAACATTAACTGTGCTTAGAAAACAGCTGAGCCTTACAGCTGGACTTCTTATACAAGGCAGGTAAGAGCAGTGTAAACAGTGAGCCTCATCAGTGGATACGGCTGGGTTCTTCTAACCTACAGATGCCATCGCTTGTATAATATCAAATCAACATGGATTTGAAAATTCTGTTTCCCCCATTTGCTTATTTCAGATTTAAACCTCTTATTTAAGGGAACCAAGAAGAATTGCAATGAGCATTCTTGTAAAAAGCCAACATTGTGGGTTCCTAAGAAAGAAGCAAAAAGTTAAATTTTGACATTTTTGTGATATTTTTTCCAAATGGTCTAGTTGAAGGTCGAAAGAGTAATTATGGGCCCTAGCTAAAGTTCTATTTCTTTTGTTTTTATTATGTAACCAATTGCAAAAGAGCTGCTGAGACTATTTATTTGCTAATGAAATGCAATTGGAAAATAATTCAGCCCTTGAATAGTCTTACATAAATGTCATTAGGAATATCATGAAACAAACTGTCCAAGTTTCAATGATATTGGTACCGTACAGTGGGACTGCCAGAAAGTTTTGCTTATTTCTGTACTTACAGTCAGATGAATACCTATGAACTACAAATTTGCTTCTCAAATTATTTATGAATTACTGCTGCACAGCTATGATCTAACCAAAAAGCTAGCAACTCCAGTAATGCCTTTACAGGTGTTTGCTAGATGGCAATACATTGGCCAAATGAGGAAAAGAGAAATTAATGAAAGAAAGTGAGAGCATTTTATGCAACTATTTCTTTAGAAAAAGAAAAACTTAATTAAATGAAGATATACAAGTTCAACAAACCCTCTAAAAGTGATTCCCAAATAATTTAACTAGACATAGACATAAGAATTCTTTCAAAGTAGGAGCCAAATTCTACCCACATTACAAGAAAATTTAGGGCCTTGAGATTTTATGTGCACTTTTCAGGAAAAAAACAGCATACTTTAGTTAAAATGAAAACAAAGCTACCCCAAACATTATCTGAATAGTCATCAGATCTCCATAAAATTGAACTGAACATTTATTTTATAAAATATAAATTCATTTCAAATTGAAAGATAAATTGACTGCCACTAACGTAGTTGATGGGAATGATGTACAAACACAGCATTCATAATGAAAGACTGTGAGTTTGATATTCAATACAATACACAAACAAGATACTCATAATCAGAAGGCAGAATTGTTGATTTTGTCAGCTAGATTAATGGAGATGGAATGTGAACAACAGAAACAAGGGTTCCACTGATGATTATGAATTGCAAACATCCTATATTATATGTACACATACACACAAAGATGCATCCCACAGTTCAATCAAGTGCAAACAGGAACCTATCTGATTAAAATACACTATCTTTGCTCAGAGCAACAATACTTAGGTGCTTTAAATCAAATCAGTTATAACCCTTTCTCCTCTCCTTAGGTATCCCTCTTCTCCTAGACTCAAGTGTCTCTTTCTCTTTTATTAGTATTCCATGCAGCTTGACAGCAACTCAAAATAATTGGCACAGAACCAGAAATACAAGTAGGGCAGCACAAGGTGTTCCGGAGTATGGCTGATAGTTTGTATAAACATCCTATCTGAATTAGCCTTCAGGTAATTTAATTTAAATGTTCTCAGTGCCAGTAAGGTAAAAATTTGAAGCTTTATTTTGGGGATCAGAGTGTGATAGTGGATGGGTCTACTAAAGAAAGGGTAGAACGGAGTGTTTGTGTCCCTAGACATCAAGAGTTTGAAAGCATTAAACACTGAAATTTTGTTGTTCAAATGGCAAGAAGTCATATCTCTACCACTTATTTTTCTTTTTAGAAATATGCACACTCATAAAAATCAATGAACCTATGGAATGTTAATCAAAAAAAGTACACTCAGCTAGTGTACTTTATTACAGCTTCATTGGTTTCAACAGAGCTACAATCATTTAATACTGTTCCAGTGTCACTGTCTAGATCAGCACTTCATTCTCTATCAAACGCAATTACTTATCTGGTAACTTCTTAGAATTTTCAGGTCTTGCATTAAACCCAAAGTATCAGATTATGAAAAAAGTCAGAAATAACCAAACTCAGTCAAATCAAATTCATGTTATTGAATGAAATTAAATCCCAACTGTATGCTATTGTGTGATAAATAATTTTTGCCCATAAGAGTAGCTGCCAATTCCACCACTCTAAATCAGAAAAATAAATTACTGATGGGACAAAAGTTTCTTTACAGAACATAAATTCAACCAAAATATACTCATACATTTAGATTATGTCAATAAAATGCTTTAAAAGGTATTTAATCAAAATATTTGACTATTGTCTACTCTGCCAGGCAGATGACTCATCACAAAATCAATTTGGCTCTGAGTTTCATGTGCATGCATTTGTGCTGATTTGTCTCCTGAAAGCAGAGAGAGAAGATTTTTCAGTTTGAGAAAAAGAATAAATAATATATATATAATATTTCTATACATAAAAACAGCAACAAATAGCTCACAGACAAAAATAAAAACAATAGCCGCAACTCATTATTTCCCTCCCGGAATGAGTTCCCATTTGCTTTTAAACAGCAACATATTTTTCCATTACTCAGAACCACAGCCAAGTATAGGACAATATAGCAGCATGGCCACCGGGAAGAGCAGAGGGCAGAAAAGCTGGATGATAGATGGCTCGTTTCGGTCTCTTTTGTAGCCTCTGCTCAGTGACAGCATCCCCGACTGCACTGTTATGCTTTACACAGGGGTGTATTTGACAACTTTCTGTGTACAAGGTACTGTGGAAAAGTGGGGGAAATAAAGAGGGAAGTAGGCAAACAGCAGAGCTAATAGGCAATATTCCAACTGTGCGAGGAGTTAATGTCACTCCTGTAGCCCTGTCTGTGTTGATGAACTTCATGTGGACTGATATTTAATAGCAGTTTCTACAAAAATTTCTAATCCTGTTAGTACTGAGCGAGCAGCTCTAAAAACTGAACATTGCTCATCCAGCCTGCAGTTGATACCCACCTCCCTCAAATCACGAACACATCTTCCACTGTTTCTCACTTTTTTGCCCACTGTCTTCACTCCCAAGACTCCTCTCCATCTTCATCTGGTCCAGCTGGAAGACACCACTGAACTACCCTCTCCCCAAGAGGGAGAAACCATTGACCCTCTTGCCCCCCAATTCCCTCTGCTCAGAGAGGGGACCATCCCATCCCACTCTTCTTAGCTCTCTTTGCTCATAGATGAGTAATTGAAATGAGTAACAGCACTGGAGCGAGTATCCTGCTGGGCAAATCTTCTAGCTATTTGTGATGCATTCAGTCTTGTGATATCCAAGCATTTGTGTTGGTTCTACTAAACAGGAGATTACAGCTCCCATCAGCCCACTCCCCACTGCACATTCCCTTCCTCTAGACAGGGAAGAGGAAAGGTCCTCAGCTAGGAAGTACTCGGGCTCTGTTTGGAAGTGGTGGTCACATTGCAAGCAAAGCACAGAAGCTGAAAGAGCTTCCGGGTGGCAAGCAGGGAACTAGAGAGAAGCGGAATTCAGAGCTGAATCCCCAGGAACTATACGTGGTGCTGTGTGTGAAACAGGCTGTCACTGTCGATGGTACAGCTGTATACAGGCCTTTGTGGGACCTATGGGGGAGCAGCAGTGGCTGGGCAGTGAGCCAGTGCAGAAGGGCCCCAATGAGAGACACTAACTGAGCTTTGTCTAGAAATGCGCCAGCATCTATTTGCTTGGAACAGAGACTGGACTGGAAAGGACACCCCAGGCATTAGCCCTGAAGAGAACTGACTCTCGATTGGATTGCCCCAGTGGACAAAACCAGAACAACTCTTCTGCACTTGGAATTGTAACTGTTTAAGCCTCTGTATATAGGGTATTTGCAATCTTTCCCTTCCTGCCAGCCCTGGTAAAATACCCTTTCATGTGTCCAAGTGGTTATTGGGACCCACCAGGGCTAGTGCCTACGAGGCCTAGTTGCTGTTGACCTTACAACGTGCCTCTGAGTTGCGGTACACCTGGCACGCTACTGGCACCCTAAGGGTTTGGTATGCTGAGCAGCACCAGTAATTACACACCTTCTACACATGCAGAGTTCTCATGAGAACAGTGGTAAGAAATGGTCCCATGGGAAGTCCTGTGAAGTTAGTTACTTTCTTAAAACAAAACACCCCAACAAATCTGTGAAGTGATTCACCTCATTTATTCTGAACACTGACATTCTGAAAACATTTTGAATGCCAGCTCTTTCCTCATCTTCTATCCACCTGTGCCAAACACATATCCTCAGAGCTGACAAAAAGTGAGTTAAAAGATGATAATTCACTCACTTTTGTTGGATGGGAGTCTTTAGTTTTTTTCCTCACTCCACAAAGAATTTAAGAGATTCCTTTGAGGGGGATGGGCACCTTAATCTTGCTGCTTGTTGGTCTCGCACAGCTTACTGCTTAAAAATATTTAGTGCACAATAATACTTTATTTTGAACTAAATATACCTTCTGCAAATACAATACCTGCCAGAAGAGTCAACTCTGAGTTATTCTGGTTATAGATAAACTTTGGATATTTCCCACCAAGTCCATTCTCCTATTATACACTTAGTCTGAAATAGAAACATATCTGAAACATTCAAATATAGGCCCCAGTCTTGTGAGGAACTGAACACCTGAGAGGTGTTGAACATCCTCAATTTCAACTGACTTTAATGGGAATTTTGGGACTCAGCATCTTGCACAATTGGGTCCTTATAGGCAAAACACGTGCTCTTGTTTAAAAATGAACACCCTGAGATTGAGATGCTAGGGTGATTGTTGAATCAAGATTTTTACAAGTGGCAATAATAACCCAAACCAACAATACAGCGTTTTTCCCCAGATCCAGAAACTTGTGTTGCATAATACAAAATGTGAGAAAGTAATCACATTTCCTGTGCTCCATTCACATTTCTTCCCTGACAGTTCCCTTTGTCTCCTTCAGCCAATCCTAATATTGTGCATTTTTAGGTACCATTCATGCTTGATTCAGGGTCCAGATCGATGTTAGCCAAACATCCCTCACCATCCTTCAATCAAACTTTTGAAGATCCACCTATTGCATGAAGAACTGCAAGTATAAAGATCACATCCCATTCTCATTTACTCTGAATCATTGGTACTTTATATACCTTTATAATGTATGTTCTTTGGGGAAGGGATCTGTTCAATTCATTTTATACAGTGAAATAAAGTAGGGAATTCATGAGGCAATCTACAATCACTTCTCAGCGTGGTGGCTTCTTTCACACAACTAGTTGTAATATGAAATTTTAAGAAGTTCCGACTTTAAAACCTTGCAAAAAGCTCCTGCATTTTGGAATGAGCAATCTAAGGTCTTATCTACACTAGCAGATATGCCAGCAAAACATTTATTGCTCAGGGGTGTAAAAAAACCACACCCGAAGCGACATAAGCGTCTACTGCCAACATAGCACTGTCCACACAAAAACTCTTATGCCGGCAAAACTTACGTTGCTCGGGGTGTGATTTTTTTCACATCCCTGCATGACAAAAGTTTTGCCGGCATAAGGGCTAGCGTAGACAAGGCCTAAGACAGAGTTTTAGTATGTTACAGCTAGTGTGCTGTTGCAAAGATCCTTTTCTGGCACCAAACACGCTTTCATTTGAGCCAGTGAAACATGGTTGGCATTTTGTTTTGCATTCTGTGTTCCTTCTGTGAGTTATTGCAAAGTGAGAAAGATACATTTACATCAACTCTTCTACTTTCACTAAGTACAAGTGAAAGATTTATGGGTCCCTCTCATTACTGTTGTTTCCTGTAAGCATGGAAACCGATCTACCACAAACATGCCAGCCTTTGCTCTCACACCACAAACTGCCTCCCATAAATTTTAAAATAGACAATCCCAAAGTTAATTTTTCATAAACATATTTGTCCTAAGGAGATACTGGTACTATCCAAAGTGTTTCAATTTTTATTATTTCTAACCAGATCTAAACTCAAAAACACTCCATATACCACTTAATTTGCAACTCTCAATCTCCTTCCTTTCTGTTGCCTTTTGGATTTTAATCACAACATTCTTCTGAGTCAGGGGCGAGGGCAGTGAATAGCAGCTCTCTTGTCCTGTTTTTTTCTCTTTTTTTATTCAGCTAAATTCTTGAACTAAATATTTTAACTGTGAAAACTACATTTCCTGCCCTCCACTTCCCCTGTTCACAGTTCAGATTCCTTATTTAGTTTGTAAAGGAAGGTGATATCATCTCTCTTTTTTATTTATTTGTTTTAAATCAAACCAAAGATAAAAATTTGTATCTTCCTCTATGCCAAAACATGTTCCAGCTACAACCTCTCTTTTTCTGTTTCAGACAATATATAATTTCAACATGAAATGCTTGGATTTAACATTTGCAATATCAATCAATAACATTGCATATTTGGAGAATAGAAGTATATGAGGAAGGGAATTGGGGGGTGTAACATGGACCTCAATTTTAATTTGATACAGAGAGAGTCATCCCCCCAAACTCTTAACTTCCAGATACTCTACAAAGAAGAACCCTCGATTGGGAAGAAAACGGCATGTCACCAACACCACTGCTAGCTCTTCTTTGGCCATTGCAGGAGAAGGTAGGTTGTCTGTGTAGCACCCAGGAGCCCAATGATTTCTGCCATGCTTCCAACGTGGTAGCACAATCTGATTGTCTACAGCATGCAGCCATGATGTCACCCACCAGAGAGAGAGCATAGCCAGTTTGCAGAATCTTTGCAGAGGCCAAAATAGAACGCTACTGCATCACAGCCTGAAAGTGCATGGGCAGCTAACCATCCTGGTAGAATATTCCAGTGTTGTTCTGCAGTAGCATGGATATCTATTACAGCTCTCTTGCACTGTGGATTTTTGTTACACTCTGCTCAAGGAAATTGTGCAAGAGTAAGACAAATACATCAGTGTCATCTGATATTCCCACTCCTCTTTTGCAACCATAATCATTTGTTGTACAAGGATGTTGTTGGTTTCGTAATGTGAGGTGGTTATATCTTCTCTGTGTATCACCTCACCTCCTTGGTTTATTTCAGATGGGGTGTTGTCTCTGCCTGCCTGTGATGTCTAGCTTGTGCTTTAATGTGTGTCACTGGTGAAACTTCTTGTCTTGAATGAATCTGTGATGTTAATCAAATGTTTCTTATTTTCAGTAAGCACCAAGATAACTTTCTGTGGAGTTAGCTGTGTACTTGTATTCAACTGATGTAACTCTGCTTGCTTCTGAAGCTCTGCTAGATGTTGTGACACTTCTTCCACTGAAAACTTTGAACCTGTCAGTGACAAGGTATACATCATCTAGCTTAACCAACGAGAGTCCTGTAGCACTTTAAAGACTAACAAATGTAATTTCTAATACAGCTACCCCTCTGGAACTTATCACCTAGCTTGTATTCAATGTAGACTCAAACTGATCACAAAGTCCCTGATGGTACAACTTGCTGGCCTGTCTACTACCCAAAGAACTGTGGAACCATCAATATTGTGCAAGGTGATCTTTTGTGAAATACATTTCATTGACATCTTTGTCTGCACCTGCTTTTTTAGCTTACATTCAGCTTTGGCAATCCTCATGTCAGCAGAGTCAGTAAACAGTGACACAGGTACAGGAGCCAACACATGTGACAAAATATTCTTGATCTCAGCCTCTTGTGAAATTGCTTGCTAGCCTATCATTCTTGAATAGATAAAGTTAATGTCAAATACTTTTGTTGGTCTAACCTGCTCGTGCTTTTTTGTTACTGCCAGTGTCTCTGCTATCCTGGGTATTGTGAACTTGTGTGCCAGCTACATTCAAATTCTTGTAATTGGCAAATTCCAATTGTAATTGTGTCATCTACACAGACTGATGATGGTGTCATTCTGTCATGACAAGGTTTAGTATTGCCTCTGGGCATGACTTAAATTCTCAGAGTATTTCCCAGAAGCCCCCCACCCTGCTTCGCCTACCAGACCAAAAAAAAAAAAAAAAAGCTACTCAAAGAGGCTCCACAGCTGTATGGTATTGTTTTCATACATTTTTTCTTTCCTGACCTTGCTCCTGAGATCAGTTGCAGCATGTCTTCCTTTCCTGATCCAGGATCTCACATATGGCTCACCATTGAACATCATGAGAGGTGGTCCTACAAAGCTAATGAAAAGTAGCGTTGATATGGTCTGCGCTTTCAGAAATGATCGCAAAGGGGTCATGATTATGTTCATGTGAGAGAAACCCTGTTCATGTTTGCTTGATGTTATTGGTCTGATATTGATGCACTTTACAAGAGATTTTATGAGAGCTGGCATTGCCTTCTGGTGACTGTCCGTGTACTCTCTGAACCCATGCACTACCGTTCTCTCATCCAATTGCTACCTATGTGAGAGAGCCTGGACTTCATGTTCTTCATGGAGTATGTCTGCATTTGGTAGTCAGTTCCTAGGATACAGAAATTTGACATCAGCAGCAAGTTGCTCATCTCTTTTGTCTATGGTCCTATGCTGCAACTGATTTGCCAAACTTCTATAGAATAGGGGTTGGTTGATTTATGTGATGCCCCTTGTGTTTATGTTCAGCCTGATGCCCTGAAATTCCATCACAGATTCTGCTTCTTGTGCAAGCCTCTCTTGCTCCCCTGGGTCTTGCAGTCTGCTCAAAAACACAAATCTGCCTCAGAATTTTGTCTTGTGCTCTTTGGCTGTTGATTCCCTGGATTGTACCTCAAGTGATACTTCTGCTAACTCTTGCAGAGCATTGGAGAATATGCCCAGGTTGAGTATAAATGATGTAGATGTCACACATTTCTGGAGTCCACTGAACATATCTTTTTCTTTACCTTGTGCTTCCTCTGACTACTGGAAGTGAAGAAAGAGCACAGTAATTCTGCCAGACTGCTTTCATCGCACAGCTATTTGATGCAACTCATTGTGTTCCCAGAACGCTCTCAATTTTCAAGATTTCTACACGCATATTCTTGAAGTTCCCTTGCATTTTTAGGGGAGGCATGGTAAAAAGAGTACAGTTTGTCCATAAACACTTTAAAGTGGTGGACTCCATGAACATCCATGAACGCACGATGCTGTGATCAGAGAATTCCAAATGATGGCCAGAGCAGTGCCAGACAATCACCTTTGGAAAACGCAGCTGTATAAGAGCAGCCACTCTGCTTTTCCATCGTAGCATGACTGCTGCTCCATCACAAGCAAGAGCTACCAGTTGCTCCTTTAAGAAAGCACGTGTGAATCCCATTGCATCCAACTTTTGCAACAAGATTCAGGCCATGGTTGAGGCATCAGTGGTTGGAAGCTCGATTAGGTCAACAAACATGTTTATACGATGCTCCATCTCCTCTGTTGCAAATCTTATGTAGACAATAAGAGTGCAAGCCTGACTCAAAATCATTGACTCATCAATCATTACTGCAATTTTGCAGATAAGACATTATATTTTTCATTTTTTTCTTCATTTTCCTCTGCAATGTGACGTTTGAGTGCAAAATTTACCCCATATTTAGTCCATTTAACTTCTGCAGATTAATTAGTGTCTTGAAATTTAGAAGCAAAAAAAAAAAAAGCCCCCAAAAACCACACTGTATGGACACTAAAACAAGGTACTACCAACAACTTCCAAACTACCATACTAAGAGAGAGGAGGATGAAGAAAGTATTAGAACAGAATCACACAGCTTCCTGTTATGGTTCTCCTATGTCAGGAGGCAGCAACTCTGAGGATGTTCAGCAGAATTTCCTAGAAGAGATCTGGGAATGGGAGAAAGGAGTGAAGGAAATATGAAGGCTTTCGAGAAACTTTAATTCAGCCTAAGGGCAATGGCAAGATGGACATCTGGCTAAGCCAAACCCAACATTGCTGCAAACAGACCTACCATGTGAATGGCTTGGTCCTGGAAGCTGCAGGGAAATCTTGTCTGTAATTCTGAGAAAAAGGGAAAGGGAAGCCAGAGAAGTCTGTTTGGGAGAGGGAGGGCATACACCTCAGCACAGACTTGGATTCTGGCTCCTAGAAAGATTTATTCTTCCTCATTCCATCAGTTGGCATAGGAGGGGAATCCTACCTTAGGTTTTAAAAAGTTCTAAAACCAACCCCATGTCACTCACACTTTAAGCCATTCAAAGAACCATTTAAGTTTACTTCAGACATTTTAGGAGCTGTAAGTGCTGTGACAAGGTGGGGCGGGGGACAAAGCGGTATCTCGCCCTCGTGGGTCTTGCGCTCTCCCGGGCTGGCCGGTGGTGCAGCTGGGGGAAGGTCCTGGGAGGGGCCGGGGCCCGCTCTGCCCCTGAGTACTGCTACCTTCCCTGGGGTCAGTCCGTGGTCCACTCCCTGCTTCCCCAGCCGAGGAAGCTGCAAGCCTCTGCAGACTGCTGGCTGCAACTACAGGCCGCAGCCTGCCAGCTCCAAGTCGCCAACTCCGAACTGCAGGCCTCAAGATGCCAATCTCCAAACTGTAAACCATAAACTCCAAACTGTAACTCCACCCTCCTTCCTCCACACCTCCTCTCTCCAAACTCCTCACTCTACTACCCACAACTGCCTGCTTGCACTGGAGGCTTTTAAGTGTTTGGGGCGGGGCTCCTTGATTGGCCCCAGGTGTCCTAATTGCCTAAACAGCCCCAGGTGGCCTAATTAGTTAAGCAGCCCCAGGTGGCCTAATTGCCTAAGCAGCCCCAGCTGAATCACCCAGGGAATAGGGCTTTGCTGAGCCTGGGGCTAATATACCTGCCTTCCAGCACCCTTGCATAGCCGTCTGGCCTGACCCTGTCACAGTGCATATTCTGAACGTACGTCAGAATGTGTGTACTAGAGGAGGACCTGAGACATTAAGGCTAGAGTTGAAACCAAAGCTCTCCAGAGTTTGGCAGTGTTCAGTTACAGTTTCGTTTGGTCTGACATCTAAAGTGTATTATAGACCGAACATATGACAGTTAAATGATACGCATTTTTGATTTTAGCATTACATCTATAAGGGAAGGAGGGGACTTCACAATTTACTTTTAACTCTTCCTCTCATAAATTATGTCCACTTCTCTCACAAATGAAATGCTGAAAAAATAAATACAGTTAAAATCCAGTTAACCTAATTCCCTTTATCTGAAAATCCTAATGATCCGAATCCATAGTAGGTTCCCGATGTAAATCTATGTTAATCATCACCAATACCGTGTCAATTAGTTGCTTAGTGCCTTCTGGTGCTAATCAATGGTTTTGAATTTGTATAGCAGTTGTGAGCTATCATCTCCAGCTACTGAGACCAAATCCTGCTTCAGATGCAGCAGCAGTTTGGCAGGACAAGGTTAAAAAGAAAATGACCTGTGTTGGATCTAAAGCAGATGCTACAGATCCTCAAGGACCTAGAAAGGAGACAAAAAATTGTTTATGTCGTGCAGCATTACAACACTGGAAACTTCACCATTTATGATACCTGGAAGGTAAGGGACAAGATGTGGAGATTTGCTGCAGCCTTGGACTCAATGCTCACAAATGACAGACTGATTAATCACTGTCCAAAGTGGTTATAATACAAATTTGGTGTTTTAATGAACTCAATGAAATTGTTTATTTACACTTTAATAAAGTACAAAATATTAAGCAAACGCCTATATTTTGGTATCAGTGAAAATGCAGCTCAAAATAGCACTTCTGTTTATCTGAATGCCTGGTTATCCAAAAGTTTCAGATGTCCTCCAGGCCATTCAGATAAATGGGAGAGTAGTGTACATTATTTAGCAGACTATCTTCATATATCATTTATGTATATGTACTTTAGCTGCTGTTTGCAGCAACTAATGACAAAGAGTGATGAGTTTCTGCCCTGTGAACTAACAGTGGCACAAGAAGGATATATAACAATAAATATGTTCATTAACAGAGAGGAAACGCACACCCAGCAGATGAACAGAGGTACATCCGAGGGTCATAAGTGATGATAGAAAAAGATACAAATATCTGATCTGAAAAAACGCCATGCACAGAGGCCAGATGAATGCTATTATTACTCACTATGCTATTTTTACTCAGATTAATCTGCATTACTCACTGTCTATTCAGCTCATTTTGCAATAGTTCAACACATCTGTACAAGAAGCTCCCTATTTATACAGCACCTTATAGACATAAAACCAGTGTTTCCAATTTCTTTGGTATACAAAAGGGTAGAACAGTGGATACGGGAACTTGCCATTCAACAGCGGAAACGATTTGTAAAGCTGGAAATGAGACACCAGGAAGAAAAGGCTTTAATGAAACAGTGCACTGTCAGTGCCAACCACTAAACCTTTTATATACACTTCCAAAGAACACTCACTTTAAAAGTTCTCTTTATGTTGCTTTCCTCTGTCATTATTATTATACTTCAGTGAATTATACAAAACAAAAATATTAATACCATCATAAATAAGATGATGATAAATGCTATTTTACAACAACAGTTTTTAAGCAACTAGTCAGCAGATACAATCAATGGCGTTAGCTTATTTTGCTTTTGATTCTGCAGAAGGCCACAGTCAAGGGTCAGATGCTTTTCGATGAGCATCAGCTAAATTACAGGTACTCACCACTTGTGCATTAGCTGAGCCAGATTCAATAGGATCCCCCAAATAACCTGAATTGCTGGTATCATGCACAGCAGTTGCACTTTGGAGAGAGGATACTTTTAAAAAATGTATATCATTTTCCCAGAGGCTTATAACTTGGTCAAATTCAGGTGAATTTTCACAAGGGATGCCTATAGTTAAGCTTGCCCAACATTTTCCATTATAAGACCCTTTTTTCCAGTTCTTTTGCATGGGTCCTATATCCAATAGCCTCATTCACTACATAAGTCTGATTCATTTCTAGAATACAGCCTATCCTCCACAGTGAATGAAGCAGGGTCCTGTGGAAAAAATATTAAGTGATTATGTAATTAAAGACCAAGTCATAATGCACATGCACAAGGGGACCAAATGAAGGTGGCCTGGCTTTAATTCTGGCATTTCCTAATTTTTGAGTGTTTGACTTTGCAACCTTAATAATGTTCTTTTAACTTAGTTTTTTTTTTTACATATAACTTAACTAAATAAAATGAGGGAAAGATCATAGGCTCTATAGAGAAACTGAATGGACTAATAATCAAGGACTACATTGTTGCCATTAAAATGCCAACATTTATCAACAACTACTACACAGCAGTATCTGAACTATGAATTTCCCCCTATTCTTAGAATAGGAAATAACTGTGGTAATTGTGTGGCAACTGCAAACAAAAGTTGACTTTTTAACAGAGACTTCTGTAAGCTGGAAATAATACTATATTGCTCTCTTCCACACAGAAACTTATGAGGTGGTGCTGGAGAAGAAATTCTCTGAAACAAACTCTTCACAGAGATTCCTCTACATTATTCCATGGCTGTTTCCCCCTCCACATAGAATAGGCAATGGAACACACATTCAGACATGAAGGATGCTCATAGGTCTGGGGAAGGCCAGGGCCAATCATCCAGAGGAACCTGCATTCACACTAACTTTGCCAATTCCCACATCCTAAAGTTCCTGTCAGCATGATTCCAATACAGCTATCTTCCCAGGCACCATACATCCATCCCGACCCTATGACCATGGCTTCTTTTGGAACCACTAGTGTGGTGGGAACTTCATGGTAAAGATAACTGTCTAAAACTGTATTATCTATTCTGGAATCTCCAAGGAACCTGACAAATAAAGAAAGCATATTGTAATCTCATATATATATATATATATATATATATATATGCCTTTAGAATTTGTTTTTACTCCACAGCCAATAACAGAGTACAGAATGTTTTACCTCTGCTCCTGAATACTTCTGCGTCTTCAGGACAAGCTCCTCTAAGCAAACTTCATCACTAATGGGCATGGAGCGAAACTGAAGTTTAAAGATCTCTCTACGAGTGTCTGCATCCGGCAAGGGCACATAGATGATTCTGTCAATTCGTCCAGGTCTCATCAAAGCCTATAATGAAAACGTCACACAAAATCTGTTAACAAAAATGAAGCAACTCAACCACAAAAAACACATTTAGGATTTTCCCATCTGATTATACCAATGAATAGACACCGTTATGCTTGTATATTAGGATTTTTCAGTAAAGGAAAAGAAACCAATGCTATTTATTTAGATAAAAAAACAAGACAAGATTGCTTCCAAACAAAGCCATCATTCTAAACAACATAAAACAAAAATTTTCTAAAAATAATTTAAGACTTGTTTCAAGGATTGTTGGAATGTTAGAATCTGGCTGCTGGACAAATAGCCATTCTCTCTACAAGTTAAGATCTTCAATTAAAACTACAGTAGCAAAATTAGAAAATATAAATGTTACAGATACTTATTATTTTACACTGATCTAAGGTCTTATCAGTATTTAGAAATTTAAAGAAGGAAAGATTATCCTCTCATCCCCCCTTTTTTAAAACAGAAAAGCTAACGGTAAGCAGCAGTTAATGACATTTAGTTTCAATAAGTGGGCAAAAAACATGAAGTTTCAAGAACTCTGTAGCTTAATAATTCTGATTATCAGTAATAGTCTGGGTCTGACTGGAGCAATTTTTTCTTCATCTGTGAAAAGAGTTAATTTAAAGCCCCAATCTGGCAAAGTCTTATGCATGTGCATAACTTTCTGCACTGCAAGTAGTCACTCTAACTTCAATAAGACTACTCCCAGTATGTAAGTTAAGTATTTGCGTTCAAGTCTTTGCAAAAGCACAATCTAAAGTAGAACAATGGTAATAAAAACTAAAGCAATAAACTAATTCACTAAAAGTGCATCAGAGATAAAACACAAACAAAGCAGAAAAAGAAAATAAAACCTACTTCTACTGCAAACCAGAATAAATGTATATCTCAATTCATAACTTGAAAATAATAATAATAGTAAATGCCCCTCTGATTAAAGAGCTCCTTTTTTGGCCCGAGATGGAACTGTCATTGAGTTCTCATGTAAAATTTCTAAGCTGAACTATGAAACAAATTCTGAGATTTTTATGAAGGCACAGTTCCCATAGAAGGAGATGCGAGTTTTGCCTGAGTAAGGACTGAAGGACTGCTTCCTAAGTAAACATAAATATTTATAAGGAGTCAGTTGCTTAATTTGTGAGAATGGAAGGAGTCATTTTGATATTTTTGGAAAAGTTCAGAAATTTTTAAAATCTTCAGTTGCTGATAGAGCCTCCAAGAGAAAGGTACAAGCTGTATGCACACAAATATTATTTAAAATACACTTTACATTGGCAATGTTTATAAGATTCAGCCTATAAACTACATTCTTTTTATGTTACGGTTCTCTCCTGGGCAGGGTAGCTTGAGTTCCAGTTGACTTAAGATATTGCATGGTTGTCTTGGGCTGTCAGCCAATAAGTCTTTTCCCAGCCTGATCATGTCAGTGAAAGTCATGCTGAAAAAATAGTAGGAAAGAACCTTCCTTCCTACACAGCATTGATCAAGTTAACATCCTTCCTACAGTTGCTTTAAAAAGACTGTTGTGGTGCTTCGGGGTGGAAAAATGTATCCTGAATGTTAAGAGATGTTCTGTTATTTTTAAAACAAAAACATGACAATTCTCAACTAGAGAAACTGCACTACAAATTCCAACTAGCTGTCCACAGCAGCATGGGTGTGTTTATTTAGGAACTTTACACACTAAAGAGATGATACAACATATCTGTAATCCAATTATATTGTATATGTAATTGTATATCTTGTTTATATCAAGATACTGCCATTTCTCATCAACATTTTTGATACAGAAATTTGCAAGTTTCATGAATGGCCTGGGAGAGTAGCCTATTAGATAGTATATTGCAATTGCATTCTACTTGGTCCTAAAGAAATGCCTATAGCTAATCCTATCACTTACAGAACACCTGAAATGTTCACAAGTACAACGGTGAACTTCACTTACCTTAGGGTAGGTTTCATCAGGAAACCTATTCAATTGGAACATTTCCTAGGGAGACGATTAGCCTAATAAAAGGGAATGATAACGGCTACTGCTTAATTGGAAAAGTGGTGCTTAACCAGTATTAAAAAGTATTAGTATTAAATTCTAAGAAGTTATCAATGAAATTCAAAAAGTAAAATTAAAGATGAAATACAGTGAATATCATATTTACCTTTGTGTTGTTATTTGGCACTATTTTTCATGTAAATATCTTTTTAGACTGTTTCGTGGTTTATGTAGTTTCCTAATTGGTGGCTCACGTAAGAGAGATTCTCATATGTTGGCCAATACTTTACTATATTTTCTTCTTAAAAAGAGATACATCTTTATTAAATTTGAGTTATGGACGTGCTTGAAGTCCCCAATCAAGATAGGGCTCCACTGTGCTAAGTACCATATAAACACACTGTTAAAACCAATATCAGCACTGAAGAGCTTACCATCTAAAATCAACAAGACAAAGGACAGAGGAGAGGACGTATAGTTAGCATTTTACAGATTGGGAACCTGGTCTACACTGCCGTGGTGGGTCGATGCGTGATACGCTTGTTATGTAATGCAACTAGTGTATCATGTCGATGTACATGATGCTACGTTGATAGGAGAGTGTTTCCCGTTAATGCTGCCTTCCGTCTTTCGGAGACGTGGACTAATTCAGTCAAGGGGATAGCGCTCTCCCATCAACTGAGAAGAGCTACACAGACCTGCTCAGTGGATGCCACTACATCAATGCCTGCTGCCATGGCAGTGTAGACACGCCAGAGACAAAGTCTCTCCTGCATACAAGCTATGTGGGAACAGACAAATGGCGGAGACGGGGTTGCTCGATTCTGAGACCTGATTTGTGCTAGCTGCAGTGAAAGACAGAACAGACAAAGGCCTGCTCTAACTTATGCCATGGTATGGTCTCTTTAAGAGACTACACCAGCTGAGGACAGGTGCGACATCACTCATCACTAAACTCTGCTACACCCATTTGCTGTCTCAGAAAACCACCACCACCTCCCGAGACATGGCTCCTGTGCAATGGGAGATGACTGGCTCAGGAACAACACTGCCAGTGGAGAATTCCTCTGTGGTCCACTTATGGGTAGATTGTGATCCCTTTATGTTGTCTGAGTGGCACAAAGAATCTGGATCTCAACAGAAAGTCTGGCCCTAAGCCACCTGTCCAAGCTGGGGCATAGCTGGGAATGGTACCCAGATCTCCCAATCCCTTACCACAGGACACTATCCGTTCTACAAATAAAGAGAAAATAAAACTGACTGAAATATTTCACTATCTATACCCCATTACAGGAGAGCTAAGGACAGAAAAGGAGAAAGCCCCCACCTCTAATATTTTTTATTTGGGGGCTGTAAATACCTCTCCTCCCACAATCTTACCTTACCCAATGTCACCCATAAAATATCTACCTAGATCAGTGGCACTGTATAGTGCTAACTTACAGCCTAGTTAAGTACTTAGAGCCACACATGCACACCAAAGGACCCTTAAACTTGACACCAATGTGCTGACAGGGAGCTTTAGCGTCAGTGAGCAGATCACTGGTTGAAAGGATAATGAAGAGCACTGAATATCCCAACAAAGAACATAAGAATGACTCTTCACTGCCCTTCAGGGCTGGATGTATGTGCGTAAGAGAGGTCCATCAGTGGTTATTAGCCAAGATGGTCAGGAATGCAACCCTATGTTCTGGGAGTCCCTAAACCTCTGAGTGCCTGGACAACAGGGGATGGATCACTCACTTGTTGCCCTGGTCTGTTCATTCCCTCTGAAGCATCCAGCATTGGCCACTCTCAGAAGACAGGATGATAGGCTAGATGGACCACTGGTCTGACCCAGTATGGCCATTCTTATGTTCTTAAGGGGAAGAACTCCTGGAGTTGACTCTCCCCTCACACAAGGAAGCGGGAATAAAGAATCCCTGGATCTTCATCCATAGCTGCAGCAAGAAGAAAGGAGTGCAAGATGAGGGGCTGACATGAATTGTGGGGAGCATTGAATTAACTGTTTGCTGCTGAAATGTGCAAAATTGATTCGGGGTGGGCCAGAATTAATTGATGTAAGGCAGGAAGGCACACATTTATGGTGCGATGGTAGGCATACAAAACGTGGGGTTAGAAGGACATACAATTAATTAATTGGCGTTTATGTAGAAACCCTTTGTACCATTAAGCAATACTTATGCAAATTTGTGTAATTTTTTGTCATAAGACTTGGCAGGTATGGAATGGGGCCTAATTACACATAACCCTGAGGTTACTGGTTGGGGATTGTGGAACATTGTGCAATCTCAGCTCAGAAAATATCATCCATAGGGACATCAGGGCTCAAAAGAGTGGAATGATCATCAAGTAACTTGTACCAACACAAATAATAATATAACACATTCAATTAAGATAAAAATACTATTTTTATAAAAAAATTCCTTAATCTCTCACATTTTAATTTGAGAAACGTTATTGGAGACCTCTGGTTGGAAAACTTCTAAAACAAGGTTTTTATTGTGTATAATTATTGCAGGTAATTATTCAGGAAAGAAAATCTTAAATCTGCAAAGCCCAGGTAAACTATTTGTGGTTCTTTTTCAGAATGGAAATACTAATTCTTAAACTAAAATTAACCTTAGGGCTTTGCTAATTTTTTTTTAAAAGTATGTCATTAGTTAGCTAGTTAGAGTGTCATTAGTTAACTTTTTAGAGAGATGTTTAGCCACAGAAATACTTTGTCAAGCAACGCAGAATTAAAAAGACTTTGCCAGTATTACTGTAAACAGATAAAGCAGACATAGGCTTTTTCAGGCAGGACTGAAGCAAACCTCATAGCTTCTGACATACTTTCACACCCATGTCTAATCTCATTTATATCGTTCTGATTCATCCTATAGCAACCTACTTCCTCTATATGACTGGAGAAGGCAACTTGAGATTTGAAAGAACAATGTAATATTTTAAGTCTGGTGAAGTTTGACAAGATTTTTTTTCCCACTAGGAAAATGAAAGCCGCACAGATTACACTGAACATACAGGGGTATTAGGTTCAGGAAGTAACCAAGTTTGATTTGGATGGTTAGTGTGTTGAACATTCCCTATTGTAATGAATCTCATAAATGCATTCCTATTAAATTAGGACATTTTTCCTTTAAATGACCTTTTCTACAGAATCTATGTAGTGCATCAAGTAAGTAGTTCAGTCCAACCTTAAAGCTCATTGGGATCAGAACTGAAATGAGAGTTAGAGAACTGAGAGACAAGGTGGGTGAGGTATATCTTCTCTTGGACCAACTTCTGTTACTGAAAGAGACAGGCTTTAGCAGTTGGCAAAGCATTTAAAAATAAATCTCTCTCTTCCTCACCTGTATAAGAAAGAGCTCAATTTCTGTACAGTTTGTGGGACTTCCTGTTTGTTTGTCTGTTTACATGTGGGGACGCTGTATTGTGTGTGAAGAATTATCAAGGGAAAGCTAAATTTGACAATTAAGAAAATGGTTTGTTTCATGGCCATTTTTATAACTTGCAGGAGTGAGTTCCACGCTTAAATTTAGCTCATATAGAAATTTTTCTCCCATAGTCAGAAGGCTTTCCCCTATTGGCTGACATTTTTATTGGTACACCGGAACACAGCTGGTCATGATTTTGACAGAACAATCCATGAAGTTCTTTGAATACCAGGATGTGATGATACAGGGAATTTATCTATGTACAACTTATGAATGTTAGGAAATGGCTGAACATGGACTGTCCCAGTAGATGTGGAATCCTTCATTTACTGACAGGGGCTGTGTATCTTCTGGACCAGTTACAATGGTTGATCATTAGATCTTAAATGGTTTCCTAATCAGGTGAAAACAACTTGGAACAACAGATAGCTGAAGCTAGGAGAAGCTAGTTCCTCCACCATCTCTGCAGAGAGTGGAGTGGAAAATCTCCAGCAGACCAAAGGATCTACATGATGTCGTTCGTAGGATACATAAGCTGAATGATCAAGACAGAGGAAGCTTTGGAAAGGTGAGGGGGACATTTTTTAATGGCAGAGCTATCTTGTTTCACTCGCCAAGGACAAAGGAAAGGCAGCCGACCAAGAAGGGGAGAGGGATTAGATGATTCTGAAGGAAAGCCATTAACTGCAAGAGGAGGATCCTGGGCACCTCAGAGGATTCTCCCCAAGCCCAGAGAACTCTCCAGAGTGGTGAGCAAACAAACAGGGAAACCATATAGCCATGTTTGTTATTTTGTCTAGACCTGTGTATCTCTTGTGCTTAGTAAAGCATAATCGTATTTAGAATCTTGTGCAAAGCCTGTCTGAGTGTCCGTTCTCTTCCAGTGTCCACGCTTGTGTAAACCTAAAGTCCCCGGATGGCTGGAGTTTTGGGAGGGATGACCTTACACTCCAGGGGAACCAGGTCAGCATTAGTCCCTGTGAGGTCTCAGCTCTGAGGAGAGGGTGCTAGACAAAGGACCTACACCTCAACAGTGTGCCTAGATTCTCCAATCAGGGGCAATGTTTGGACTTTGTTCAGGTACAGGAGGAATAGAGAGCAGGACCCAAACAAAACAGCCTGGTGAACTCAATCACAGGGAGCTCTACAAGAGCTGTGTGTGTGTGTGTGACACAGGACATAGACCTTGAACTGGAAACTGCATTCAATAGGAACAGACTTGGTAACAGATGAGCTGCTGTGTTTTCCATCAGCTGGATTTTTTTCCAGAGCACATGATTTAATTCCTAGATAGAATGCTATGTTGAAATAATCAAGTCCAGAGGATGCCTAGAACATTACGACCTGATGGGGTTAGTATGAGGCAAAATCATTCTACCAGTTGCAAATGGGAGTGGCCCATGATTCCTATTTGAGTATCTAATAGAAAGGACTCCAAAAGCACACTATGGGTGTGGACTGACAGTCTTGAGGGCTGACATTACAGAGGAGACAAGTTCTTTAAAGTCCTTGTGTCTTCGTATTAGTATCACCTGTCTTGCCTGGGATCAGCTTGAACCAGCTACTCTTCATCCAGCAGCCGATTTGGAGTAAGCAATGAGAGAGCTGGTGTATGGTGCTACAGGTGACATAACATAGACATAAAGCTGGCTGTCACACATGAAGCTGGCTGCTTCAGTTAGTGTTTTCTCACTGGTTTCCCCAACAGCTTCATGTACACATTGAAAATATGGCAAGGGGATTGTGATTTGTCGAGCTCTACGCAGGTTAGGAGTTTGGAGGTGGAGAACAGTTCTCCATAATGCCCCTTACAGTTAAATGAGAACGGGACCTGAGCCATTTCAGGGCATTTCCATTCACACCTGCAGTTCGAGTTTATTTGATGATACATGGTATCTTATCCCAAGAAAATGTCAAGCAGAGTGAATATGAATATACCTCCTTTGTCTTAAAACAGGAGGGATCCTCAACCATAGTAAGAAGTGCTGTCAAAGTACTATGTCATGGCCTAAAGCCTGAATGAGAGGATCCTGGGTACTTGCAGCTGCAAGGTGGCACTGGAGACTTCTTTTTGTTGATTTCTCAGCTTGCTTGCTTGGGGGAAAAAAATCTTCCACCACCGTCAGCTCATCCAACACCTCCTACCAGTTCTCTTCTTGGAAGACCTCTTCCTCAGCCACCACCCTCCTGTCTCTCCGAAGATTTATGCAAATTATTCTCTGTTCTTGTTACACAACATTTAAATGTGCACTCAGGGTGGGGTAGTATGATCTTTTAAAACCTATTTAAGAATAATTGTTTAACTATTGCATTAATAAATGAGAAGTTTATAAAATTATTTGGGTCACAGAGAACTAATTTCTCCAAAATGTTTAATTCTTATATTATTGATTATTATACATGGACTTCACATTATATAAAGATAAAGCTGCACAACATTTCTGTTATGTCAGTCTTGCTCAAGACCTGGAGCATTGTGCAAGTTGACAAGAAAAGACTTGATGTGTTTGACAGCAGGTGTTCAGGAAGAATGTGCAACATCAAGCGGCAGTACTTTGTGAAAAGCAGTGAACAGGGCAGGAACATTATTAACAAAATGTAATAATAAAAGAAGGGAAAAACAGATGGTTTGATCTCCAAGAAAGATGTAACACAACGTGCACAGTGAGAATGTTTATTTCAAAAGAGTCAGCAGAGAAAACAATAAAAGGATGGAGCAGAAAAATTCCTAAAAAACCCTTATATGTAACTTATCCTTTACAGTCAACTGGTAAGTGTCACCTTTACATACTTGTTAGGTATAACAGAGACACGCACATAAGTATTTTTACATAACTTTTTCTTCAGCCACTATTTTGAATTGTCGTCTACTGCAATGCATGTCAATAGAGTGAAATCCTTCGGCATAACCCTTGGCACAGTCTGAAGTGAGACTCTCTTTTTGTAGCAATAGGAAATAACACTTCAGTATCACTGGCTTAAGAGAATTTCAATCCCTTTTTAGTATTCTGGATCCACGTTTAACATTTTGTATCAAAACACAATGCTATTCTATTATTATTCCATTAAGCAGGAGGAGAACTGACATCTTTACATAAAGCATGGATGAGCTAAAATCTTGGAAACTGTTTTCCAAGAAATAAGATTTCTTCCTATTTTACTAAGTTGCCACTGTGATCAACAGAGCACCGTTGATCTCCTTGATGTTACTGCAAATTAGAGTCACATCCAGCAACTTTTGTGAACTTGAACAGAAGTGTAGGTGACTTAAACAAATGTAAATCATAAATAGGAACTGCCAAAATCACTTGAAGAAAGTAAAACTGTACTGAGTGCCTCTGTGTAAAAACAGAAATCAAATCTGAACCTGATTCTGAGAGAAGAGTACCATTTATATGAATTTGCATCTCTGCTTTTCCTGGTTAAAGTCAGAGATAGAAACAAAACCGATGAGAAAGGCCAAAATATTTCCTGACCAGACAAAATTAAAGTCTACAGTAGTCCAGTATTTTCCAAATTAGGTATGAAAGAAGGGCATCCGGTTTAGGGATTGCATCAAAGCTGTCCATTTTATCCTCCTGCACCTTATACAGCTTGCAGCACATCCTGTTAATGGATTCTGGATTCTGTCTTCTTCCTCACATGTCTGAGTGACTGTGGACTTAGAAAGACTGTAGCAGGAGGGCTGTATCATAATTTATCTAACGAATTCAAGAGAGATAACATGGAAATGGAAGACTTGCCTTCTCTGAGATGTAGTTCATTACAGCAGTAAGACCATGTAAACACAGGTGCTGACTGTAAGGGAGATACCAGCACAGAGCTCTGATCCCTCACATGCCTCACTGGAATAACACGAAGAGAGGGTGGAATTGGGGCAGCTCACAGTTCCATTCTCACGCCTTGTACTTCAGATGAAAAGTAGGAAAGGTGAAGCTGAGTATCAGCTTATCTTTCTCAAATCGCAGAGCTGGCTGCCATGTTTTATGGTCTCCTGTGACTGTAATGTAAGCTGTGCAAAAATGCTAATAAGGTCCTAGGATGCATCAGGCGAGGTATTTCCAGTAGAGATGGGGAGGTGTTAGTACCGTTTATACAAGGCGTTGGTCAGACCTCATCTGGAATATACTGTGCAGTTCTGGTCTCCCATATTTAAGAAAGATGAATTCAAACTGGAACAGGTGCAGAGAAGGGTTACTAGGATAATCAGGGGAATGGAAAACATACCTTATGAGAAGAAACTCAAGAACCTTGGCTTGTTCAGCCTAACCAAAAGAAGGCTGAGAGGAGATATGATTGCTCTCTCTAAATACATCAGAGGGAGAGGAACTGTTTAAGTTCAGCGCCAGTGTGGATACAAGAATTAATGGATATAAACTGGTCACCAGGAAGTTTAGACTTGAAATTAGATGAAGGTTTCTAACCATCAGAGGAGTGAAGTTCTGGAACAGCCTCCGAAGGGGAGCAGTGGCAGCAAGAAACCCAGCTGGCTTCAAGACTGAGCTTGATAAGTTTATGGGGTGGTAATATGATGAGACAGCCCAGTTTGGCAATTTACTGATCTTTGACGCCTAGTGGTAAATATGCCCAATGGACTGGGATGGCATGTTAGATGGGGTGGGTTCTGAGTTACTACAGAGAATTCTTTCTGGTTGTCTGGCTGGTGAGTCTTGCCCACATGTTCAGGGTTTAGCTGAATGCCATATTTGGGGTTGGGAAGGAATTTTCTCTCGGATTGGCATAGGCCCTGGGGGTTTTTCACCTTCCTCTGCCGCATGGGCCTGGGTCACTTGCTTATGGATTCTCTGTAAAACTTCTCTTGAAGTCTTTAAACAATTATTTGAGGACTTCAGTATCTCAGTCATAGGTTAGGGGTCTATTAGAGGAGTGGATGAGTGAGGTTCTGTGCGTTGTGCAGGAGGAGAGACTAGATGATCATAATGGTACCTTCTGATCTTAAAGTCTAGGAGTCCTGGGAACACATATGCAGCTGTGGGGCAACTAATACCCTGAGGAATTTTCTTACTCCTCCATTTAAGAACCCTGATTTAGTACCTCATAAACACCATTATTCTCACTCACTCCATAGAAACTAATTGCTAATTGAAATGAGCAAATGTCAGAGATGGAACGGACCTATTAGTTCATCCAGTTCTCTGCTAAAACATGATTGTTCACGAAAATACATTTTCAAGTGTTTTGTTTAGACTAGTTTTAAATATCTCAAGAACCAGGGCTTCAACCACATCCCTTGGCAGACAATTCTACAACTAGTTAATTTGCAACTGTAGAACCTGTGGATGTCCAAAGTATTTCAGCTATTTTAAACAATGTAATCATCTGGCTGTTATACAAACAACGTGACATGCATTTGCAGCCAAGCCTTTACCTGGCCTCCACTTGTGAATAGTCTTACGCCTGTAAATAGTGGGCCAGATTCTGAACTCTATTACTTCAATACAAAACTGAGAGTACCTCCTGAAGTGAATACAGCTGTTCCAGATTTTCACCACGGTCACTGGGTTCAGAATCTAGCTTAGTCTTAGTAGCCTTAGTCTACTTAAAGACCATGGACAAGTGTTAACGAGTGCACAGTTGTCTGAACCTGTCCAGTGCAGGTGCACATTTGAACAAGTGCAATTCTGCACAAACAGAAGGAGAGGCCGGTGGCTGACAGTCCAGCTCAATATTTCTTGATGATTCTCTTTGGATCAGCCAATAGATTTATGGGGATTTCCCTCTTATTAATAGCCAGAGGCTTAAGTATACATTTCTCATAGGGTCTAACATCTTGTGTCTAGGACTGAAAGTATGCAGTAGCTTCAGCTCAGTATTTTTAATTTCTTGTTCCTTAATAAGTTAAAAAATATTCCAGATCCCGAGAGTGATAAAGACGACTAATTTCATGCAGTCACTGACATGATTGTGTGTTTCAAGTGTTGTCTTTGCTCATACCGAGTTAGCTATGATTCATGCTGAGTAAGAATGGTAGGATCAATGAGAAGCATGAGGTTAATGTTTATTTCTGCATACCCACTGCATCTGTGCCTGCAAACTAGAAACTTGCACATGCACGTTTTTAGACTCATTAACCGTAATGTGACTTTATAAAGCAATGGAGCATAATATTAGTAAATACTACTACAGTAGTCCCTCTCTATAGCGCGGTTCACTTATCGCGGCCTCAATGTATCGCGGGATTTTTTAAAATATTATATTTAATTATTTATCGCGGATTTTTCGCTATATTGCAGGATTTTGCGGTACTGTATACACAGTGATGATATCCAATCTGATATCACTGCGGAGAGTGTGCCTTGCGATGCTGAGTCTCCCCCTCCACCATCGAAATTGACAAGGCAGCGTCAGTTTCACTATGGAGAGCAGTTCCTACTTCGCGGATTTTCACCTATCGCGGGGGGTCTAGGAACGTAATACCCGCGATAAGCGAGGGATCACTGTACTACCTTATGCATCTGTATGAACTTCTGTCCCAAGTTCCGTACTGTATGTGAATCTTAAGCATCAAGGTCCTATTGTGTGTTCCCTGAAGTAACAGGGAGCTAATAAACGAAGCCCTATTATATTTCGGGGCTAAGTAAATATTCTACAAGTTATGGGCAAGATGCAGGAATTACTGGGAGAAATTCCATGGCCTGCATTGTGCTGGTGGTCAGACCCAGTGATCATAACGATCTCTTCTGGTCTTAAAATCCATGGACATCCAAGTTACAGATGAATAAACAGATGAAGAGATTAAGCCTCAGCACCACAGGAGGAGCTGAGAGTCACTACTTCTCCCCTGCTCTCATCTTAATTTGTGGGGGAGTAAGTTACTTTGCCACTTTTCAGGATACAGCTAACTCTCTCTCCCTTACTCTGTGGCTCTGGCCACTCCTTTCATCTTGGCTTGTGAGGGGACTTTCAGATACGCAACCCTAGTTCAGCCACATTCAGAGCAGGAGGCGAGGATGCCTTTACTTCCCAGTACTTTTCCGCATAGCCACGTATGGTCTAGGGACTTTAGTGACTCATTAGGCTGCACAGTTAGCTTTTGACAGAGAATGGGAATCCTGATTCCTAGTCTTCTGCTTTAATTGCTAGAGAGTACTTCCTCCCTGATTTATGGTAAAATGATTTTCAGGAAAGTTAAAATTAATCAAAGAAAACAAATCTATCATCAGTTAATAAACAACATAATATGCTTTCTTTCGTGTTTACATAAGCAACTCCTTGGTGCTCCTAACTAAATCTCAGACATGTTAGTTACTCCCCCCCTTCCTCTTGGGGTGGGGGTTTAATAAAAGAACCCCTTTAGAAAAGATAATTATGTGTAATGGAACCTGGAACCAGACTCTCTTAGCAATTAATCACCCAGGAGCCATTGCAATCCTGCAGGCTGTTTCTGACAGATTCTGAGTGCTTTACAGGAATCACCGGGATACGATGTGCCCAGGCTGGCTTTTGACAAGGATTGCTTATGTATAAAGCATTTTTTGGTTGTCTTTTGTTTTTTAAGTTTTTTTTTAGCTAGCGAGAGATACACACATGCACGTATGTGTGTCAACATATATTTATATATACAATTCTTTCTTTATATATATAGAATAAATGCATAACTCATTTATTGACCCAGAGGCGAAGAAAGCCTTTTCTTCCTCTCAGCAAAGTAGAGCTATCCATCACTTAACAGAGATACTTCCTGTTTTCAAGCAGTTGGGAAGGCATGACTTCCAACCCAAATACTTGGTTTGGCAACCTATTGCTATGTTGATAGATGCTTTTATAACCACTTCATTCTACCTGAAGTTTCAGTATAAAAGGAGAGAGGGTTGGGTTTATTATTTTGGTTTTTTTATTTGGTTTTTTTTTTTTTTTTTGCTTCTGAGGGAGAAGAAAGAAAGGAGAGGGAAGAGAAGGAAAAGGAAGGAAAATACCACATCTTAACAGCTGGATGACAGAGATTAGCATAGCTCTGATAGATGTTACTGTATAACCTCAAAATGACATGTTAGAGAGAAAAAAAATTGTTCCTTGTAGGAAAAGAAAGAGAATATTGAACTCCAGCCAAAATATTACAAGTCTCTTCAGAAGCTTTTGAAAGCTATAACAATAATGAACCACATCATATAGTATTTTTCATACACATCCTATGATTTTGGATTACCATTGGCGCAAGTGATTAAATTACCAGCCCTGGATAAGATTCTTTTCAGAAAAGCAGTCATCCTCAAATGACAAAATACGTAGCAGGTCAGTTCTGACTGCGTCTGCTTAATAACACCTTCCCAAGAAGCTATGCTAACTAAACGTGCTTTCTAAGATCGTCTCAAGATCTAAATATTTTAGAACATGCCAAATAGCAGTGAAAATGCTTTTCATGCAAGGAAGACATATTTGAAAATCCACATGATATATTTTATATAACCTTTTGTTGTATCAATTTCTGTGTTGCTTATACATAGTTACTTCATTGAGTATCCTATAACAAAAATCCAGCTGAGTTTATCTGGCCTTTGACCAAACTTTACAGATCTGGCTATCAAATCACAGCTACATGAAATGTTCATAGAACACCATGGATACATGCAACAAGTTATTCCTGAGGAGGAGGAGAAAAAAGGGTAAAGAGGTAACATCACTGGAATGGTTTCCAGAAGCAGTTTAAAATTAAAATAAAAATGTTTCAGTTATATTGGCCAAAATTCAATACAAGCGAATCTGATTTTTTTTTAAAAAAGAGCTCCTTTTATAATCAAGGGATTTGAAAGAACATTATACAGCAAAGAATTAGATACTGTTAGTGGGGTGACTGTAGGCAAATGGGGAACAGTCCTGAACATGGAAAGAGTAAGGCCACAGCCGTGGCAATTATATTTACTTATAATGAAAGAGGAGTGCTGTCCAGGACACTAAGGTGATCCCTTCCTCTTTTTTTTTTTTTTTTTTTTTTTTTTAAAGTCATGGGACTTTTATCTTTGAATTGTACAGAAACAGGCAGATCTTGATGTAATTTCTCAACCTCCCCGCCAGTGCAAATGGGAATAATCACAACACATAGTGATTTTAACCCCTTACTGGCGCACATGTACAAAGAATACAAATGAAGCCACTCTCTCACAGATGACACTCTTCTCCTTATCATCTACCTACTTTTATTCTAACATAAGAAAAAGGAAAAACAGAATAAAAAGGAATGGAATAAAGGAAACCCTTTATTATCCACAAACGATTGCATTTTCTTGGGAGCATTATTTGTTCTAGAAGCGGAAACCACACTACACGTGCTTTTATACATGGTCAAGGAGCCTTGTTTGGCTTGTCTGCCTTCCTGCACTCAAGAAAAGAATGCTCCAGGAAAGCAACAGTCAGGCTGGTTGACGAAGAAGTCCACTGAGATAAGAGTGCAGGTGACTGAAAATATGTGGATAGTACAAAAGAAATGCAAGCTCAGCCATAAAATCCCAGATAACTAACTGCCAGGATATTAATCTGCTCAAGACATAACCTAATTAAAAACAGCGGTGGACTGGTTAAGTCACACGTCAAGATGTTATGCTACAAGAACAGGCCAAGGCAGACATGCCCCCAGTCACTATTGCAGGCAGAAAAACAGACTTCCCCTTTCTAGCCACAGGAAGACTACCTCATAGCTTCTCCTCTAATTTATGCAGAAATCCACTTCTGAAGTGTTGGTCCTAGGGGCTTCTGGGTGATGCTGAGTGCATGTAAATTATAATGCTTGGGAGCAAGTAGTTGTTGATGCTTGGACTCTGGGGTTAAAATATGTAATTGTTAGCCAATGGTTCAGGAGTAGTGCTTTGGCAAGAACTGTAAGCATTTTACAGGTCTGACAAAGTGTTTCTAGACCCTTGTAAGGCATGAAACATTGGACCTAAATAAAAAAGGAGCCACCAGAATCCTTCCTGTGCCATCATATATCACTTAGAACATGAACAAGGCTCCACCATTCTGTCATCTATCTGGGCTGCTCTTTACATGTTTTCCATGTTGCTAAATCCCATAAGTTTTCCCTTTCTAAATATTGTTTGATGGAAAGATCCTTTCAGTCAGCCCCTTTAACATGTTCTTACAGCGGCCTGATGGCATGCCTGCCACAGCAGACATTCTGGTTTCATTCTTAACACATCCCAGATATTTCCATCTTCTTTTCTGGATAACTTTGGAGATAAAGAGTTGTTGAAGTCTGACAAATCTCAGCATTTGTTAGAAATTGATTCAATGCAATATCTAGCATTTTCCTGGGGCATTTGCTTTTGAAGGCATATAGATGTCTATTTATAACTTTGGTATACTTCCAGCTGTCACATCCATATGTTAAAGTGGAAATAATATTTGAGTTAAAGATTCAAGTTTGCACTTTAAACTGGTGAATTCAGTTGCCACTATGTCAATTTGTGACATTATTTCCTTCTGGATATCTCCATTGGCTTGCAGGTTATTGCCAAGATATGTGAACTGACTCACTTCTTGTACTCTTTTGCTTTCTAACATACAGCTTGAATTTGGAATTAGTGGGGTTCCTGATAAATGTGTGTGTGTGTGTGTGTTTTTTTTTGCATAACCCATTTTTTTTATGACGCTGGATAGTCTTTGCTTGCATATTAGTTGATGGTACTTGCATGTAATCTCTTAGAAGATCTACTCTATCAGCAAAATCTGAACATTCTAGCCTGTGTTTAAACCATGTGCTTTCTGTGTTATATCTGTCTACACTATTTCTCATAACAAAGTCAACAGCTGTACCAACCAGGAGAGGGGAGACTGCATCCCTGTTAGGCCTCAAAATCTTCACTTACTTACCTGTGCATGCTGCACCTTAATATAAAGCCTTGATGTTGGTAATTACTTTTGTTGGCATATCATAACACTTCAAGATGTTCCAGAGTGAATCACAATGGAGGCTGTCAAATGTTTTCTTATGAAGTTTATGATAAATGGGTTTTGCCATTCAGTGCTCTCTTCAATGATTATTTTTAGGATTAAAATCTGGTCAACATATGATCTTCTGTGTCAAAATTCAGCCTGCTCTTCACTTAGCTTTGCCTCATCTGTTTCCTCTATCCGGTGTGGCAAATGGCTGGCTTCCCCCTAGTGGGTCTCACGCTTTGCCTTTTGTAGTGGGCCAAGGCATCGCCGGTTACCCCATCTCCCCAGGGAGGGGGGTAGGGACCTGGGCCCACTTGTTTCTCTGGGTCCCAGCCCAGGGGCCCTATGAGTAGCAGCTATGGGCTGCTGGCACTGTAATTGCAGCTGCAGTCTTTTCCCCTGGGCTATTTTCCCCCCTCTGTCCATCTGGCTTCTTGAGCCCAGTACCTTCCTCAGGACTCCACCTCTCTTCCACACACCCCTGTACTCTGTTCTGCTCCCCTTCACAACTCCACACACCACTGTACTCCATTCAACTCTTCTCTGCAACTCTACACACACTCCTCTGCTCAGTAGCACCACACACCTACTCCTCCCGCTTGTGCACTGTCTCTAAGGAATAGAAGGTTTTTATCAGGCACCTGGCTGGGGCCTTAATTGATGTCAGCTGACTCTAATTACCCTCTAATGACTCTGGCTAGTCTACAGGGAATAAAGCCTGGATCATTCTAGAATTTACATACTACCCTTCCAGAACTTTCCTACTGTTCTCTACCCTTGCTATACCACACCAGTTTAAGATGACACTGAAGAAGACTTTATCACAGAAAGGAATGTAACATCTTGTCAGTTACTTTAATAACTTTTGTTTGGTATTTTGACCATAACACCATTTTCCCATTGTTCTGGAAGCTTTTTCTGGTTTCACATTTTGTTGAAAAGTTTGGTGATTTTATTGATGGTCTCCTCACATTTCCCCCCATGCATTGGTCTTCACCTGTGGCTTTCCCAGGTGTTCACTTTTTTATTGCATCTTTCACTTTTTTCTTTGTGCTTTGAGGTGTCTAGTTCTGGGTGTTTTATTTCTTAGGTCTGGTCTACACTAGAGAGTTTTGTTGACAAAGGTCAACTTTTCTCGACAAAACAATCCTGGCATACGCAATGACCCTTTTGTCGACAAAACTTCCTGTTTTGTTGATAAAATAAAACCACCTAGTTGAGAGGCATATAGCCTTTTTTGGCAAAGTTTCTGAGAAAAAACACGTGCGTAGACACTGCCCTTAGGTTATATCAGTAAAAATAGTCTCCCGATTATCCCAGCATGCCATTGTGAGCTCTGTCTGCCTCCGCCCCTCCACTTTCAAAGCCCCAGGAAGTTTTCAAGTTAACTCAGAATGGAGCTCGCTCCATCGTGCAACACAGTTCTGTCCCGCCTGCCCTAAATTTCAGAGGAGGAGGAGAACTCCTGCTGTGCCATGCACAGCCAGGGAGGGATGTGGGGTCTGTGTCCATCTTCCTGCCCCGGTTGGTGCACCCGATCTGTCTCTCTGAAAGGGGTGCGGGAACGAGGGATGCCATCTATGAGCTATCGGTGTAGCAGCTTCTGCCTTGGGATTGGTTGCCTCTAGGTGCTTCAGTCTGGAGTTAAAGAGACAGGATGAGTGCAGAGACACTCTATTCACTGTCTCCAAGACAGGCTGTCTGTCTGTCTCTCTCTCTCTCCGTGTGTCTCTCTTTCTTCCCCTCCCCCCTTTCTGTGGGCTTCTTTTGCTCAGCAGTGTCAGTTTGGCTGATGGAGCAGTTTAAAAACAGCTGTCAAACTAATAGGATACCCACGGAATGATGGGGTTCAAAAACATTCATCATGTGACGCTGTGCCTGTCCAGTGATGCATTGCAAACCCTTCCCAAGGCACCCTGCGTTCAGCTGCAGAGCAGGATTGCTACCCGCAGTGCAGACGCGCGGCAGCGATTTAATTACAGCGGTGGCTGTATGCTGGTATAACTTTTGTCGACAAAACTTTCTAGGGCCTTAGTCAAAGTCAACCGTTTGTTGTGGGTTTGGTTTGTTCAGCACCTGGTGGAGGTTAGGGGCCCCTGGAGTGCCCAACCACACCCCGGTTTGGATTGCTTCCTTCTCGAACACTCACAGAGTCCTTCCCTGGCTTGGGGTATCCTCTCTCTCTGTCAAAGTTCCTTTCCTCCCTCTGAGGGCAGGGAGGAACAAAGTAAAGAGAGGAAAGAGAAAGGAGAGGTGCTCAGACTCTTGAGCAATCTGTCAGTCACCTCACTGAGTCCTGGCTTGTCAGTAGGTTTTTTATTGCCCTGATCAGGATTCAAGTCCTTCCTTAGACAGCTCTCCTCTATCCCTTGTCTTTTTGGTAACATCTGGTCTGTACATGCTCCGGACTGTTTCAGGGGCAGCTGGAGCTCTCTCCCTCTTTGCTGATCTCTCTCTATAATCATCTGTTTCTCAGGCAGGCAGTCTTCCCCAGTTACCGCCCCTTCTTGTGGCAGGCCTTTCTTTTTTAAGCTTCCTCCCTCCAGGCAGAGCAAGTATTGCAGGTGCATCTAGTTAGTGCTGGCTAAGCCCAAAAAAGCTCGTCAACTTCCTCCTTAATAGGTTGAGGGTGTGCTCCCTCTCACACTTTTTGAGAGAACTCTTATCTATCACTCTCTTTGTTTTCCTTCTGTTGTTAAGGTGTTATCCTTAACAGGTCCCCCAGCTCCCCTAAGCTTGAAGAATTCACGAAGTGTATTACTATTATTTCTTTCAGCAGATGCTTCAGCTTTTTTGGTGAGGTTATCCATATATTTCCTTTTGCCTCTTCTCACTTGCATTTTACTGCTTTGTTCTTCATTTTATACAAGTTTTTCATTGCTTTTTTTTCTGGATGTGTTTTTGAGGAGTTCATGTTTGCTTTGGCTTGTTTCCTTTCTTTCACACAGTTCAGCGCATCCTCCTTACCTAGACGTTATGTATGCTCACCAACTACAGTTATTGCGGTATCTATGATACTATCACACAGAAAGGACCTTGACACATCAAGGTCAATTTCCTGTGGTGAATCTAGGTCTTGTAAGCACCTGAAATCTGTTCTTCACTTCAATACCTGCTGTGTTAGTCTTTTGCTGTCAATCTTCTTCGTGTTTTTTGGAGGGGTTGTGTTTCTTAAGTTTGATCCACACATAAATGTATAGCCACACATAAATGGTATCACTTACTTCATATATGTTCTTAAACATTTATTATTATTGAACGCTAATTCTGTAAAAATTCAATAGCTTCAAAACCAAAGAGATGTTAATATAATCACTTAAATGGGACCCTCTCCAAGCTCAGTCTGCAAGACTATTTATGTTCTAATCTGCTGTTGATGTCAGTGTTTCCATTTCCCAGTTCATGAAGAGCTGCAATGGATCTGTTAAATGTAGAAAACACTAGACTTGGCTAGGTCTATACTGACGGCAGCAAATTCGCCGCCATCAGATCAATTTCTCTGCATCGACTGAGTGGTCAGTAAAGACCCACTCAATCGATCCAGAAATCGACCTACAAAAACCACCTCCGAAAGTGGCGCAGCGCAGTATGGACACCCCTGAGAATGGAAGCAGAGGTGCTGACGTAAGTTATGCAAGTTTTTTACATCACTTAAGTATCTCCTGTCAACAGTTGCCGAATCTCAGAGGTAGGTATAGATCAGACCTAAATCTTCTCCCTCCGCCTGCCTGCCCCCCAAATTTAAGTGTTATTCCTACTTACTGTTACTGGGGAGTTGCTGCTCCTTTGAGAAGTAGATGCAGGAAATACTTACCATGTGCACAGAACCATGGGTCTTAAAATAGCTTCTCAGACTTTAGCTCAGGGATGTCAAACTCAAATACACAGTGAGCCAAAATTAAAAACTTGGACAAAGTCACGGGCCAACCTTGATATTTATTGAAAAAATGTCTACAACTGAGGAAGTTTTTCCTTCTCATCAAATATAACGATGAACCTTTTCATATGAAAACAAACTTAAGTTTTGCTTAAACATTGAATCTGGAACAAGCAAAGCTTAATACTATAAACACATGTGAAATCGGTGCATGCACTGTCTACCGGCAGGCCAGCTCTAGTAGACATTTGGTATTTTCTCGCGGGCCAAATATAATTACACTGCGGGCCAGATTTGGCCCACGGGCCTGAGTTTGACATCTATGCTTTAGCTAGACATTATGCTGAAAATTTATTAAATGACTTCCCTGGGAGGCAATATTAACTAGCAGAAATACCATAGGTCCTAATCCTTGGTCTGACTTGCTGTATAATTCTGAACAAGTGGCTCAACTTTTCTTTGCACATTACTCCACCTGTAACATGGAGTCCTTACCTTTCTGTAGAAATGTTGTGAAGGTGCTGTATATAATAGCGCGAAGTCAGTAGGAGACATGAGGATAGCATTTAGGCATACTGGGCTCATCACTCCTGTGCTCAAGGACCATATGGCCTTGTAAAGAGACTCCTTCCTTTATTACCTAATATCCTGGATCTCCACAAGTGTTTGCAAGATTTACTAAAATTGTATAAAGTCTTTGTAAGTTTCGAGTGCTCTAACTTACTTCACAGTGACCTTAATGTTCCAAGCTGCTTTTGAATTAAAAGAAAATCTTCACAGTGAAGTCTATGGACAATCCCAGAATTCTAGGGTTCTAAAAATTGAACAAAGAAACTACTGAACTTTCCTCTCACTTCTTCATTTGTTCTCAAAATTTTCCTCCCAGTTGTTTCTCAACTCTCAGAGTCTATGTACACAGAGCCAGGTACTGACACAAAGCCAGAAGCCCCACCAGACAAAGATCTAGCAGAGACATTGTGATCTCTCAGGACTACTTTGATGGTAAAAATCAAAGTTTCAGTATTCTTTCTGCTGATAGAAAAACTTTCCTCTCTGATTCCTGAACTCAGGGGTGAGAGTTTCTGGCAAGGCATCAGAGAACTCAGAACGTTTCATGATGTGTATCAGAGTCTAGAACTGCTGAAGGCCTGGTGATTGCTCCACATATTTCCTTGAAGGATTCTGTGGAGATGTACTGGGTTCAGATAAAGATTCACACATATCCAGTCCTGATAAAGGGCTGCTACAATCACAAATGTAATCTTTGTGAAGGTACTCTGTGTAGATACTAGACCAGCGGTTCTCAACCTGTGGGTCGCGACCCCGGCGGGGGTCGAACGACCAAAACACAGGGGTCGCCTAAAGCCATCGGAAAATACATATTTCCGATGGCTTTAGCCGCTGAGAAGTCGCGCTACCATCTGTAGCAGCACTATTCAGCTGGAACGCACACCGTTATGGATGCGCGTTCCAAACTGAATGCCTGCGCGCATGCGCAGACGTGATTGCATCATCCGTCCGGGGCCTAAGGGGCGGGGGAAGCGGGGGGAATGCTCCACAGTCCATAGCAGCGCATTATGTGTGTCCGGCGCTTGCTGACGTCATCAGTGGGAAAATGAAGATGTTGTGGAAAATGATATTCGCTGTGCCCTTGCAAAGACCGCCCCAAGAATTTCTGAATTGGTAAGCAAGAAGCAACCACAACCATCTCACTAAATTTGGCAGCATACTGTTGCAAAATATTGCACTGTTGTTTACTGTTATATTACTGTTGTTATATTTAAACCCATGCTATGCCATGGTGAAATGTTATTTATTGGAATTAGTAATAAATATTTCTCAACATATAATTAAATATTGTTTTTGTGATTAATCACTATGTTTAAATTATGTTTGATTTGTGGCAATGAGAATACATAATGCATATCAGGTATTTACATTCCAAATCATAACTGTAGCAAAATTACAGTTTTGAAGTAGCCACCAAAATTATTTTTTGGTTTGGGGTCACCGCAATATGAGGAACTGTATTGCGGGGTCACGGCATTAGAAAGGTTGAGAACCACTGTACTAGACCAAATAAACATGTCTAGTGATATCAAGGTAAGTGACAGCCATAAATCTGAAGGAATGATCAGAATATGCAGGTCACCTTTCCCAACGTTAACTACAACCAACTACATCACAAACTGAGTGAGCCATCTTAGTTTCAGTTAAGCCTCAGACTCCCAGATTTTTAAATAAATACAAAATACCTTGAATAAATTCCCTCATCCCCAACTGATCCATTGGAACTGAAAATCTTGGCCTTGATGTCTACTAAGTAATTGAATGCAAACAGGACATTATGTTTCTTGAGGGGGGTTGAGATGGATGGGGAGAGAAAGTACCGGATAAGACAAGAGGAGAAAAAGATTCAATGAAGTATCCTTTCTTGACCATGGAAAGGACCCACTCATCTGAGGTTCTCTCTGGATTAGTCTGGGAATACTGAGATTCTCCAGAAGACGCCTGACTCAAATGAAGAAAACGGATAGTTTTCCTAAATGTAAAGGTAGTTAAGTATTGGAAGAAATTACCTAAAGAGGTTGTAGAATCTCCATCATTGGAGGTTTTTAAGAACAGGTTAGACAAACACCTGTCAGAGATGGTCTAGATAACACTTAGTCCTGTCTCAGTGCAGAGGAATGGACTAGATGACATACTGCGGTCTCTTCCAGTCCTATATTTCTATGATTCTTCTACTGAGTTTCTCTCGCTTTGAAAATGTTTGGATTTTCCTTCTGATATATGAAAAGGGCGAGCAAAGTACAGCTGGAACTTGGGCTGATAAAGACAGTATTTTGTGAGATTTCCAGGCAATGAGATGAATTCAGCTGTGGAACAGCTTTCCTAATTAAGTGGCAGAAACCCCATTGCTTAAAATTTTAAAACTAAACTGGACAACACACTAGAAATTGTACTGTAAGGAACATTTCTGCATATGCAGAGTGACTGATCAGAAGACAATGTAATTAAGAAGTCAATATTTTCCAATAGTTACCATGAAAAGATATGAAAGATTCTATTAATTTTCTCTACACTAAATCCCAGAAATACCTACAGTATCTTAGGTATTACTCCATGACTTTATAAAGGAAATTATTGTAGGGGTTTTTTTTGCCTGTAATTTGAATGATATTATGATCATGTGTATTGATAGTCATTTTAAAAAAAAAATCTTTCTAAGGGATGTTCCCATAAAATAGGAAGACAACTAAAAACATAGTTACTTACCAGTAACTGTTGTTCTTCGAGATGTGTTGCTCATATCCATTCCACTTAGGTGTGTGCACGCCCTTGTGCACGGCTCTCGGAGAACTTTTATCTAGCAGCCCCTGCAGGGGCCGGTCTCAGCACCCCCTGGAGTGCCACCCTCATATGGCGGTACATATAGTGCTGCCGGCCCCTCCCCTCCTCAGTCCCTTCTTTCTGCCAACTCCGACAGCGGGGACGGAGGGTGGGTGTGGAATGGATATGAGCAACACATCTCGAAGAACAACAGTTACTGGTAAGTAACTATGTTTTCTATTTCGAGTGATTGCTCATATGCATTCCACTTAGGTGATTAACGAGCCTTAACTGGAGGCGGGTAGGAGTCAACAGCGAGCTGCCCTCAGCACGGCCCTGCCCACTCGCGCGTCATCCCTGGACTGCTGGACGACAGCATAGTGAGCGGCAAAGGTGTGCACCAAAGACCAGGTGGCAGCCCTGCAGATGTCATCCAGGGGGACCTTTTCCAGGAAGGCCGCCAACGCGGCCTGGGCCCTCGTTGAGTGCGCCGTCACCGGTCCCGGAGGCTGGACGCCTGCACGCTCGTAACAGAGCCGTATGCAGGTGGTGATCCACTTGGCGTTGCACTGTGTGGACACCGGGAAACCCCTCATCCTCTCTGCCACCGCAACGAAGAGCTGCGTGATCTTTCGGAACGGCCTCGTCCTGTCCAAGTAGAACGCCAGCGTCCTCCTCACATCGAGGGCGTGTAGTCTCCTCTCATCCTCGGACCCGTGCGGTTTAGGGAAAAACACGGGGAGGAAAACATCTTGGTTAAAATGGAACCGGGAGACTACCTTAGGCAGGAATGCTGGGTGAGGCCTCAGCTGTACCTTATCCCGGAAGAACACGGTATAGGGGGGCTCCGAGGTTAAAGCTTTCAACTCAGAGACCCTCCTAGCCGAGGTAATGGCCACGAGGAAGGCCACCTTCCAGGACAGGATCAGCAAGGGACAGGTGGCCAAGGGCTCGAAGGGGGGCCCCGTCAGTTCATCGAGGACCAGGTTCAGATCCCAGGGAGGCACCGGGTCACAGACCTGTGGGTATAGCCTCTCGACCCCCCTGAGGAACCTCACCGACATGGGGTGGGAGAACAGAGACTGCCCTTCCATCGGCTGATGGAACGCTGAAATGGCCGCTAGGTGCACCGTGAGGGAAGCTAGCGCTAACGCCTGTAGCCTAAGCTGCAGCAGGTAGTCCAGGACAGCCTGCACGGGGGACGTACCGGGGGTTACACCCCGCGACTCCGCCCAGCAGGTGAATCTCTCCACTTGGCCCTGTAGGCGAGCTGCGTGGAGGGCCTCCTGCTTCCCAGCAGCACGCGTTGGACCTGCTCCGAGCAGGTTCTCTCCTCCTCCGTCAACCAGAGAGCCTCCAAGCCATCAGATGCAGGGATTCCAGGTTGGGATGCAGCAGGCAACCGTGGTCCTGGGAGAGCAAGTCCAGTCTCCTCGGGAGCTCAATTGGGGGAGCGACCGACAGGTCCTGAAGCAGGCAATACCAGTATTGTCTTGGCCATGCTGGTGCGATCAAGACTACATCCGCTCTGTCCCTCTTGATTTTCAAGAGGACCCTGGGCAAGAGCGGGAAGGGGGGAAACTTAGGGATTAATAATAAGAATTTTAAATATACGTTGGGGACGCATCAGTTGGAAACGTCAGAGGAGGAGAAGGACCTTGGGGTATTGGTTGATAGCAGGATGACTATGAGCCGCCAATGTGATATGGCTGTTAAAAAAGCAAATGCGGTTTTAGGTTGCATCAGGCGAGGTATTTCCAGTAGGGAGAAGGAGGTGTTATATACGTTATATATATATATACACGTTATATACGGCGCTGGTGAGACCCCACCTGGAATATTGTGCGCAGTTCTGGTGTCCCATGTTTAAGAAGGATGAATTCAAACTGGAACAGCTTCAGAGACGGGCTACTAGGATGATTCGAGGAATGGAAAATCTGCCTTATGAAAGGAGACTCAAAGAACTTGGCTTGTTTAGCCTGGCCAAAAGAAGGCTCCGGGGGGATATGCTTGCTCTATATAAATATATCAGGGGGATTAACGTTACGGAGGGAGAGGAATTGTTTAAGTTTAGTACTAATGTAGGCACGAGGACGAATGGGTACAAACTGGATATTAGGAAATTTAGACTTGAAATTAGACGAAGGTTTCTAACCATTAGGGGAGTGAAGTTCTGGAACAGCCTTCCGAGGGAAGTAGTGGGGGCAAATGACTTATCTGGCTTTAAGACTAAGCTTGATAAGTATATGGAGGGGATGTTATGATGGGATAGTTTAATTTGAGCAATTGATTTGGATTATCGGCAGATAAGTCTGCTCAATGGTCTGTGGGAATGTTGGATGGGATGGGAACTGAGTTACTGCAGAGAATTCTTTTTTGGGTGCTGGCTGGTGAGTCTTGCCCACATGCTCGGGGTTTAGCTGAGGTCTTCAAATCTCACTTTTGAGGATTTCAATAACTCAGTCATGGGTTCGGGGTTGTTATAAATGTGTATGGGTAGGGTTTTGTGGCCTGCCTTGTGCAGGAGGTCAGACTAGATGACAAATTGGTCCCTTCTGACCTATGAGTCTATGAGTCTACGTACATGAGGGTCCCCGTCCATTCGATAAGGAACGCGTCTGAAAGGGAGCCCGGCTCGCAACCCCTGAGCAAGCAAAACCTCGAGCACTTCGTGTTCCAAGCTGACATGAACAGGTCCAGTTGGGGAACACTCCACTCGCAGAAAATCCTGGCCGCTACCTCTGGATGCAGCGACCAGTCGTGTTGGGGTAGAAACGACCTGCTGAGATGGTCTGCCTCATCGTTCCTGACCTCCGGGAGGTGAGAGGCGGTTAAGCAAAAATCGTACCTCACCACCAAGTCCCAAAGGCGAAGCGCCTCCTGGTACAGAACCAAGGAGCACGCCACCCCCGCTTGTTGATATAATACATCGCAGTGGTATTGTCTGTCAACACTTGCACCATTCTCCCCAATAAAGATTGACAAAACACGCTGCATGCCAGTCTGACTGCCCTCAGTTCCTTGACATTGATATGGAGGGCAGTCTCTCCCTGGGACCAGCATCCCTGTGTGGTCAGGCCACCGGTGATATGAGCCCCCCACCCCAGGTCTGATGCGTCCGTGATCAGAGTGACCGAGGGGGTGGTACCCTTGAAGGGAATCCCTTCCAACACTGTCCTGGGGTCCGACCACCAGTATAGTGACCCCAACACCGCGGGGGGCACCGTGACCACCTTGTTCAGGGCGTGCCTGCTGGGCACATAAACCTTGGCCAGCCAACCCTGGAGAGGCCTTAGCCTGAGGCGGGCCAACCTCACCACATAGGTGTACGAGGCCATGTGGCCCAACAGCTGAAGGCACTGCCTGGCTGTCGTCGTGGGGCACCTCTGAAGTTGCGATATGATCGCCGCCATGGCCTCGAACCTCGAGTGTGGGAGGGAGGCTCTGGCCCGCACCGAGTCTAGGGAAGCCCCTATAAACTCTATGCGCTGTACCGGACACAGCGTCGATTTCTGCTCGTTTATGAGCAGCCCCAGAGCATGATAAGTGGTCTGGACGAAGGAGACCGCCTCACGCACCTGCAACTTGGTCTTGCCCCTTATTAACCAATCGTCCAGGTAGGGAAATATCTGGACCCCCCTGCGCCTCAGGAAGGCCGCCACCACTGCATACACTTGGTGAACACTCTGGGGGAGGAAGACAGGCCAAAGGGCAAGGCCGTAAATTGGTAGTGGGCACCAGCTACCATAAAACTTAGGAACCGCTTGTGGGCGGGAAGGATGGAGACGTGGAAGTACGCATCCTTCAAGTTGAGGGCGGCAAACCAGTCCCCTGGGTTGAGTACGGGAATGATGGACGCTAGGGACACCATGCGGAACTTCAGCTTTCTTATGAACCTGTTGAGCCTGTGCAGGTCCAGTATAGGCCTGAGGCCTCCTTTGGCCTTGGGGACGAGGAAGTACCTCGAGCAAAACCCCTTCCCCACCTCGAGCGGCGGAACCGCTTCTATGGCTCCTTTGAGAAGGAGGGAGTGAACCTCCCGCAGGGGTCCCTGAAGAGGGACGAAGGAGGGGAGTGGGGGGGGAAGCCAGAAGCTGAAGGGCGTAGCCCCAGCGTACAGTCTTGAGGACCCAACGGTCCGAAGTTATCGCCCGCCACATGCCGAGGTAAGGCCTTAGCCTGTCCATGAAAGGCAGGGAGCAACCCAGGGAACATGAAACGGTGCCACCCTCGAGGACACCGTCAAAAGTGTCTTTTACCCTTAAAGCCCTGAGAGGGTCCTTTAAGGGAGGAGTTGGACGACGCTGCGCGGTCACGCCGTCCAGAGCCCCTATTCCTGTCCCTACCCCTCGCGGGGGGGAAAGGCCTAGGCGGAGGTCTAGGTGGCTGCCGCTGCCGCTGTTGTGGCTGCTGACGGGTTTGCAACCTTGTCGCCTGGGGTATGTACAAACCCAAGAAGCGCAGCGTTGCCCTTGAGTCTTTCAAGGCGTGCAGCTTTTCATCCGTTCTCTCTGAAAAGAGGGCGGCTCCATCAAACGGCAGGTCTTGGATGGAGTGCTGCACTTCCTGTGACAGGTCCGTGGATTGCAGCCACGCTGCCCGCCACATGGCAACGGCGGAGGCCATGGACCTACTGGCCGTGTCCGCAGCGTCCAAGGCAGTCTGGAGGGCTGCACTGGCCACAGACAAACCTTCCTCCAGGACCAACGTGAAGTCCGCAGCCTGGTCCTGGGGCAGGGACTCTGCAAACCTCCTCATAGAGTCCCACAAGTTCAGGTTATACCTGCCTAGGAGGGCCTGATGATTGGCCACCCTGAATTGGAGCGCCCCTGTGGAGTAGACCTTCCTGCCAAAAAGGTCTAGTCTCCTACCCTCCTTATTCTTAGGGAAAGCGCTCTGAGCACCCTCCCTGTCCTTTTGATTGGCAGCATCCACCACCAGAGTACCCGCGTACCCGCACGTAATACTTCCTCTCGGTGCCCTTAGACGTGGGGGCAACCGAGGAAGGGGTCTGCCAGACGGCCTTAGCCAGGCGCAAGACCCTTTCATGGATGGGGAGGGCTACCCTTGACGGTCCTTGAGTCCCCACACGCCCGAAGAGGGGGTCCACCTCTTCTTCTAGAACCTTGACCTCTAGGCCAAGGTTTGAGGCCACCCGCTTCAGAAGCTCCTGGTGAGTCCTGAAGTCAATGAGGGGGGTCCCCTGGTCCCTGACAGCCGCCTTGTCCGGCGACAACGAGTAGGACGGGTTGCGGGGTCCAGTGGAGGGGCCCTTCCCCGGGTCCTCCTCCTCCTCCTCCCCGGAGAAGTGGTCACCCTCCTGCACCGAGGGTGCCTGTTGTGGTAATTGGATGACCGAGGCAGGGGCCGACATAGTTCCTTGCCCCATCTGAGCTGCCCACGGACCCCAAAGTGGCCACTGCCAGGGGCCCTGAGGCCAGCTCAGGGACGGCACCAGTGCCACCAGCAACGTCGGTGCCGCCATGGAAGTTGCTGCCGGCACCGGTGCCGGTGCCGGCTGCGGTGCCGGCGACAGTACCTGCTCCTGGCGACAGGTCAGGGATCCCAAGCCAGGAGAACGATGTCGTCGATGGCACCATGAAGAGACGCTCCGGGACTCGCCACGCGACGACCCAGAGGACCGACGACGTCTGCGGTGCCGACGGGGTGACAGTGACGACGACGAAGACAGGTACCGGGACGTCTTTTTCGCGAAGCTGGGGAGCGGTGCCGAGAGCGCCGTCTTGGTGCCGGGCTGGAGCTGGATACCGATGAGCGGTACCATGACCTGGAGCGGCGCCGCTATCCGGAACGGTGCCGTGACGCCTTGTCAGAAGATGACGAGGGAGAGGAGCCTCCAAGCTCGACCCTCTGGCATCGGGTGGTGGGCGGCCAATCCTCCAGTGCCGGGGCCGCCCACTCTTCGGGGACACCCAGCGCGGGTTTGCCCCGGGAGACAGGCCCTGACTCTCTCAGGCGAGAGAGGGCTGGAGGCGTGGGCAAGGTCAACAAGACTCGTGCCGCCTCGAACGCCTCCAGCGTCGAAGGGTCCTGAACAGGGGGTCCCCCACTCCCAGGAGTCGGAGGAATCTCCCTGGTTGGCGTCGGTGCTGGAGCCGGTGCCGGAGCAGGAGCCGGCGGCACGTCGGACAACAGCAGCACCTCCGAGCTCGACCCCGGCCGCTCCTGCGGTGCGGAGGAGCGCTGCGAGCATGGGCGACACTTCTTCTTTCCCGGCACCGAAGCTCCCGGTGCCGGGGGCGCACTCCGCACCGAGGAGACACTCAGTGCCGGAGTAGTCCGCGATGGCTCGGACGCCGTACTTAACGCAGACTCCATCAAGAAGGCCCTAAGCCTCACCTCCCTCTCCTTCTGAGTCCGAGGCTTAAAGGACCTGCAAATACTGCACCGATCCCTACGGTGCTGTTCCCCCAAGCACCTCAGACAATGGTCATGGAGGTCGCTAGCGGAGAAGACTTTCCCGCAGCTAGCACATGGCTTGAAGCCGGGTGAACCTGGCATGGCCGGGTCGCCCCAAGCCCGAAGGCTCCCCTAACTAACTAAGAACCCTTAGCTAACTGAAAACTAACTTAGTTCAGGATGAACTACTAAACTAACTACTCACTTTTAGGCAAGAAGAAAAAAACCTGAAGAGCAGGGGCTGTTCTCAACCAGCCGTCACGGGCGGAAAGAAGGAACTGAGGAGGGGAGGGACCGCCAGCGCTATATGTACCGCCGTATGAGGGCGGCACTCCAGGGGCGCTGAGACTGGCCCCTGCAGGGGCTGCTAGATAAAAGTTCTCCGAGAGCCGTGCACGAGGGCGCGCACACACCTAAGTGTAATGCATATGAGCAATCACTCGAAGTAGAAATATAAGTTTGGATATATTCAAACCGAGTTATGGATTATTGTCAGATTTTAAGGAAACACTACATTTCTACTTAAGGTAAGTAAAAACTTAATTCTGAATATTCCCCTTCAACCTCCCCCTGCACACACAGTCTGCTTAAGTATCAGTCTGTATGCTTTGTAAGTCAAAGCTTTGCGGAAAACTCTTACACAAAACACAAGTTTGAACACATCACTTTTTAAAACATTCAGTTCTTAAAATCAAATTACAAAGTGACCATTATCCTAGCAAAAAAAACCAACAGAATTCACCTAACTAGTTTAATCCCCACAGATAGATAATAGGATCAGTGCTGAAGAACTCCGCTGCAGTAATATTCTCCTGTGTCTGCAATATTGAGATCTCAGATTTTGATATTCATTCCCAGCAGACCTGAACATAACTAAATATAAACGGCATTAGAGTTTCACAATTCAGTTGATTTCAGATTTTCTAGCAGATTTACTGTCCGACTTGACTGTCACTGGACACTCTGGGGCTCAAATGTTCCTGAGACAGAAGAATTCCCCCTCCAAAGTGGTACACTTCTTACTGAGCATAGGAAATACTTTCAGTAAACTCTCCATGTCCCTGCACACAATGAAGAGCCTGCTTCTGTCATACAGTACTTCATATTTTATTTCTTGAGAGGAATTCTGATGATATCAACAAAATTTGATCCTAAGGCTGAAGAAACTCATGAAGGCCTACTCAGGTACAGTTGTGCATAATAATGGGGTTCTACTCTGTGAGTAACTCTGGACTTGAAAATACGTTCAAGAACATGGAGCTTCATCCACAGTGTACTCTAGAACACTAGGCTTCACCTGTTTTTAAATTTCTCAGATTTAATCATTAAGCACCCATTAGAGCTATAAGAAAATTCAGTAGCTTAACTAGAAACGATTCAATTGCGGATGGAAGTGCTAGATGAGAGATTTGGGGTGGATTTTTTATGAAAAATGTTGACAAAACCTGCTTCACCATAAAAAAAAACATTTCAATGGAAAATCTTTGACCACAGATAGTCTGATGTGTCTATCAATCACAAGGACAGATAGAATAGAAAGGCCTTCAATAACATTATCTACAATACCAGGAAGCATGATGACTTTTTTTTTTTTAACAAGATGCCTAATGACAGTATTTAAGCAATTTTCAGATGAAGCAAAAAGTTTCAATAGATCCTATCCACGTTAAAAGGAAACTGATACTCAGAACTTTTAACACTTTTATATCCAGAAAGGTGCTAGTGTGGTTTCAAAATGGTTTCCCTGGCCAGTACAGATCAGAGAATCCATGTTACAAAACATTTTACAGAATGTTGTCTAGGCATCTTTACATTGGCTAATGAAACCATTTTGAAACTCTGTTAGAATGTTACTGGGAAGAATCTTGTTTAAAAGTATTTCTGACTAGCATGGCTCTTCTCTTAGCATAGAAGTTCCTAAAAGGAAGTGTAACATTTTAGCTTGGAAGTAGAGCCATAGAGATATTAACAGTGAATACGTACACAGTCTGACAGATAAGACCTGCTCTAAACAGAAATGGAAAATGAATATGAAAGATGAACTGTAGACCAATGGATATTCTTTACATTCCTTTGATAAGCACATTTTAAATCCCCTCTGGAGAATATGTCCAACTTTTCCCATTGTCTAAACATGTTACCCTCAAGACTTTAGTATCTTTTACACATAACACACAATGATGGGTTATCCTTGTATACTTTGACACAGCATTAGAAGCAGAGCTTGGGATACCAGCCAAACACCTGAGGCTAAATCCCTAACGCACTAAAGCTTTATTTGCTATTGCCATAAAATACCATTTTCATATATAACATTTTTTAAAGATATCCATCTGGATTTAACTATGTTGCTAATGTCTGTGTGCTCTCTCCTTCCTTCCAGTGTGTGTGTGTGTTTTTTTTTTAAACAAATGGGACAAAATACCACTACATGGATTCTTTGTATCAGTGCCCAATTTGCCATAACTTTATATATACATATAACATAGATCGAAATCTGGGGGAAACTTTTCTCTCATAAATTTGGTATGTGTAATTGTGTAGGTTTATAAAAAGAAAAAAAATTCATCATGTGGAATACTATTGACTTCAAATGGGTCATCAGTAGGATTGGAACCTTCACAGCACACTTGAACTATGATTTGTTGATAGCTGTAGTAGGTTGTCATCCACTATGGGGGCCACCCACTAGAAGGAGACAAAACGCACATTATGCCAGTAGATTTCACAGCTATTTGCTGACAGCAAAGGAATGCTGACAACTCATTGCAACACAATCTTTGGAAAATTTAGCTTCCAAACGCTAACATGTTTTTAGTGAGCATGTATGAACTAAGCTTTTCACAGACTCATAACTTGGTTAAATTTGGGTAGATTTTCACTAGAATGTCAAAAGGCATCTACCTAAGAAAGGGGCAACACGCCTGCCAAATTCCAAGTCTGCTCTCCAAAGCATGTAGGTTCTAAAGCTTCTCAACCAAATGGTTGTAAGAAGTTCTTTTAACATGGTCAAAACATACTTAATGTATTTTTCCCTAAACTTGTCCTGAGAGGTGGCTGAACCATTTTTGGTAACATTTTCCATAAAATAACCTGCAGCAGATACCCAGCAACTGAAAACAGGATCTTATATTGGAAACTGTTGGGCAACCATAACTATTGACAGGCCTATTATCGCAGCCTATAATAATTCCAAACACCATATATAGCTGTGCCTTCACTAGGAAAAAAAGGTTTTTTAAAAAAAATTTGGGTTATATAAGCCGTGTAAGACCATGTTACAGTGATAGTGGCCAAAACTTGGATTTCCATTCCATAGGAAACGTCAACATTTCAAAAATGTTTTAATTCTGATTTAAAACAAAAACTTGAAATTAAGAAATTTCCAGAAAGGAAATAAAAATTAATTTAAGAAAAATCAAACTGTTTCAGTTCATTGTTTTTTTTAAAAAGAAACAGAGCAGCCACAGCTCCCCTCCCTCTAGGGGACTCCATGCGCTGCTCCCAGGGATTCAGTGACAGTCCAGGGATCCCCGGGAATCAGAGAAGTCCCCCGCCATAGACTGGGAAGCCTAGAAGCCGTGAAAACTCCATCCAGAACTAGGGTTCCAAAGCTCCTGGCTCTGAGAAGCCTTAGAAGCCTGGGGTCCCCAACTCTGGGGCTGGACCAAAGCCACTGGTTTCCTGCTAGGCAAGGAAATCTGCGTATATATCTGTGAAATATTCATCAAAACCTAAGCACTTATGTGAAATATTTCAGTTTTGACATACTGGTGTTTTCCAGTGAAAAACAATTTTATCAGAAAAATCCCAACCAGGTCTGATTCAAAGAGACTGAAGACCCCATCCACCCATAAAAGCCCATCTATTTATACTGTACATTGGAAAGAATACTGTCCCTTGAGGACACCACTGTTTCTTGAGATTTAACTATAATACAAATGGAAATCACAGCCTAGTGGACACCTGCGGTATTATGGCTAAAACTCACAACTCTACCTGAGTTTACTCACAACTAAGTTAAAGGAGCAACACAAAATACAAACAACACTGCAGGTGGTTCTGATGACAGTTTTGTGTCCATACTTTATTCTGATGTACTGCAAGTTCAATATTCTTTAGCCGGGAGCTCTGGAAGTGTGTCAACTTTCAACTATCTTTATTTATATATAACCTTAACCTTTTTTTTCTTTTAAATGTATAAGCGGAGGGAGAGGTAGTAGGTGTGGATATACATTGTGAGTCATACACTAACCTCAAGAAAAAGTGTTAGCTCATCAGAGGCTATGTAAAAAATTAGCTGTAGTATAAAACAGTTCTCTTACTCTTTCTACACTTCAATGCACTGGTCACAAATTATCCACATTTTGCATTCTGGAGCTGTACAGTTTAATGGTTTTTATGAAAGTAAATACGTAAAATACATCACCCACACCACCTGGGGAAGCTATCATAATAATAATACAAAGCATTTATTCTCCACTTTTCATCTTCAAAGGATTTTGTAACATTAAATTAATTAATCAATCTTTATAGAAGTTTGATATGATATGCAGGTGTTCTAATTAGAGCTGGTCTGAACATTTTCAACAAAATTTCATTTTGTCAAAAATATGCTGTTTTACCAAAGCCAAAACCCTTCACAGAGACTTACTGGTTTAGACAAAAAAGTTCCTCAGGATGTTTTTTTGGGTCCAGGGTTCCCAGATCACAGAGAGTAAAAGAGAGAGAGTGCATGTGTTCAGGGGCCAGCGATAATGCTGTTTAATGTTGTTGACTATTCTAATTATAATCCTCTATTTTAGATATAGGGAACCTGTGTCCAAGTGTATTGTCCATGAATCCAAAAAGAATAAATGTTAGAGCCAAATACAGAGCTTGGGAGTTTCTGGCCCCCAATGTGGGATTCAAAAACCACTAAAAAAATGGATTCTCACTCCCAATAGATAATAAAACCAAAACTCTTTCACTGCTTTATGACAATATCAAATTTGAGCATGTGTAAAAGGAACAACAGTGTTTTTAAGCAAGGAAGCATATGAAAACAATTAGAAATGCTTCTTTTATTATACAGTAAACTTCCCTTAACATAATGGTCATCCTATTTATGTGTCCTTTAAGACTTCTCTCAATGAACAGATTTAGTCTCAAGGTAGTGCATGTTAAAGTATAATAATTAATGTGGACAAAATAGGCATAAATCCTACTTCATGAAGAAGCATTTGGTCAATGGCAAGAAGTTAAATAGAACATAATCGGACAGCAAATAGGTGTCCAGTATATTTGACAGCTTCTCTATTAAAAGATGAAAAAATAAAGAAATGTAGTGACTATAATTTGTATTCTTGCATTTTTATTCATTAGACTATTTTATATCATGTTAAGTCCTGTCAGGATTTTTTGAATGGTCTCATCTCTTAAATGAAACAGCTGCTTTGCTTGGCTAATCGACCATTCAATCTTGTGACTTCATTAGGAAGTCTGAAAACAAACACTAACACAGGATAAGAAAAGTTCAGAATACAAAATACTGATTAAAATAGATACTAGCTGTTAACTCCAAAGATGTTTAAGGTCTTGATTTGTTCCAAAAAAAAAAAAAAAAAAGTCCACTAGGCACCGCAACTGTTTATCCTGTCTATCTTGCTTAAATTCCTGGCTCATGTACTGAGACCCTCCAGCAGCCATTGATGTAAGTAGGAGTTGAAGGCGCTCATTACCTCCCAGCAGGTGCTCAATACCTGGCATTACTGGGCAGTGCAACTGCTGGAGAAATTTGTAAAAAACAGAAAGTTAGAAGATCTATTACACAGACTGACCTCTGACTTTGGCTTTACAATAGCCTCTTTAACCTCAAATAGCATCTACTCAGTCTTCAGTGTTTTAGTGCATGCAAACAAATGATTTTATATAGTTGGATTGTTACAGGTTTTAAAAAACCAAAAACTAATTAACGCCAGAGCAAGATTTATGCCCCAACAAGAAACATCAAACGGCATTATAACATTGTTTGATGCTCTTCTCCTGGCAATGGGCCTTCCCCAATTTCACAAACAGAAGAAAAACAAATGTTTCCAGTTACATGTATTCTCACATACTATTGGCTAAGTGAGGCCCAACCCCTTTTCTGTTAACAGCACTGGCACGTCTTATTTATCAACTGGCTTAGAATGCTACTGATAGATAAGAGGTTCCTCCTGAAAGCAATGATGAGGACTGATCAAAAGATGACAACACAACAAACTTAAAAGGAATATAACTGGATAACAGCATTAGAAGAATCTGATTTTTTTTTTTTTAGTGTTAAGTAGGCCTGCTAAGATATACACAGTATCTTGTGTATTTTATTCACACATAAGCATATACTGAATAGCACATTGAAAAGATTATATGAAACTGTTAAAATAATTACAAAGTACAAAACCCACCAGACTTCAAGTATTTAAATATCAGGGCCTGATTCTGGTCTTACTTATATCAGAGTAAGTGAGGAACTCCATCAGCCAAATTGCTATCACCGAAATCAGAACCAAGCCCTTCATCATGACATTCCATCCTAACCTAACTCGCTCTTGGGGCACAATCTTTTATTCCTTGAACTACTAAACTCCAATTGTTCTCAACAAGAATTTGGAGTCTAGTAGAAATGCAGGATCAGATGCCTTTAAGTTATACCCCTCCAACCAATGGAACAACAGTTTATAAATTCCTAAAATGGCTTGCCAAAAACATTCAAGCTGATTGGTAGAAACATTGGCAGACAGAAGCAATACACAGCAGTAAATGATAATCACCCCTGCATGTTAAATTTGTGTCCATAACGAAGATTTCAAAGCTATCTTCCTGAAGAACCATCTTTAAAAGGTTCTGTCTAGAAAATATTGTGTAGGTAGGGTCAAAAATAAAGAATAAAAGAAGACAAAAATTTTCAGAGACAACATACTACAATATATCCCCACAGCAGAAGGAATCTGGCTGGAACATGTCTTTATCATATGCCAAAAGAGAAATATGATCAGATACAGGTATTTTCTGAAAATTCTCCAAGATCTTGAATTAAAAGAAAAACATTAAAAAAAAAAAGTTTTGTACAGTCCTTGTCCCAGAAGGTTGTCCATTAATCACCTCATTGTTACCTTGTGCTCCCCTGTTTGTTCTATCTTCCTGTTGTCCCTTACCTCGTACTTAGATTGTAAGGTCTTCAGGGCAGGGACCATCTCTGCATTACATGTTTGTTAGGCATCTAGAACAATAAAACCCTAATCCCTAATTGGGGTCCCTAATCTTCTTTGCAGTACAAATAATAATATCCAGCGCCAATCAGTCACTGTCTGGAGACATGACTAATCTTCAATACACCTCATGTATCTGCTTCGTTGCTTGCCAAATTCTCTCAGATGTCTTCTAAATCCTTTGAAAATTGGATTTCTACTATATTACTGATTTAAGGAATATTTTCAAATGATCAGAGAAATGTTGACCTTCCATGTCATTGTACAAAACATGGGCCGCAGCTAGGAGGGCACTGTGTGTCAACTGAACTATCTCTGGTAAGATATAGACAATGCATACATGGTTACACATATACACACACAAGCATATCTGGTTACCTCTGAGGCTGTTAACATCTGTTTTTGAGACTCTGAAGTAACTAAACTTTTTTAGTTGCTTCTTTTTTATACACTATGGAGAGCTTCAGTAACCTCATCTCTATATATGAGAAAACAGTCATCCTAAGGTGCCTTGAAGCCACAGAAGTTTGGCAAACCATTTGGCTCTGCTTTAAATATTATGCTGATTACAAAAGACAGAGAACAAGTTCTACTTTGTAAATACAATTAACAACCGTTAAATATATACCCTCGGCACACATTTTATTTTTTATTTTAACAATTTAATCTCTGAACTCTACAGGAGATTCTTCATTTTATTTACCAAAAAAAGATACACAGAAAAAAGATCGACTTTTTATTTTTGCACTGTTTTGTTTCCTAATAATGGATACGGTATGCAGAAGTACACAACTACAATTAAGCTCCTAACTTAATAACTGTTCTGATTTAAAAAGAAAACCTGGGAACCCTGTAGCTACCATTGAAATTAATGGTACTTAAAATGGAACTTAAAACCAACCCATTTATCTAGGTGCTCTGATTCAGGATTTATTTAGGCCCTGATTTAGACAGGTCTTTGCTAAATTTAAGTATGTGAGAAGTCTCATTAAAATCAATGGACTATTCCTGGACATGTTTTTAAGTGCCCTGCTGAACTGGGACCAAAATACTGACTTTTGGCACCAATTTTTGAAAAAATGAAACTATATGTTTTAACATTCAAAAATAAACCCTACAGAGAATCAAATCTTATCAGAAAGAAGGCATATATTCTCCATTATTGCCTGAAACAACAGACCTGGTTCAGGAGCTTGTAAAACTGGAGTAAAGTGCACAGGTGAATCAGGTCCAACATAGTAAAATGCATTTTTTAAATTTTTCTTTAATATTAATGAAAAATACTATATTTTTTCAGCATGTTAAGTTCCACTGTATTCCAAGAGAGAAAAAAATATGGTTACTTTTTAACTTAACATATAATGATGAATTAGTTGATTAATAAAAATAAAGCCTATCCAACAAGCAAAGCTACTATATAGCAAAGACAGATATAGCTGCCAGAAAACAGCAGACATATGGCATTCTCACAAAAACAGAACAGGACAAAAGGTAAAATCTACTGAATATCAATGCTGCTAAAAGGGATCAAGTACTTAGAATGAATAAGCAGGTGGTCTGCTTGGAGAATAATTTGTGCTTTCTCAGTTACAAATGTGGGTCTCGTCTCCAAGGTTAGAAACTTGCGTAAGCATTTGTTTGTGGTGAATTGGTCAACGAATCAACATAAGAACTGTTTTCAACCACAACCAAGTTTAAACTGTATTTACCCATAGCTTGTCAACTTGGTTATGCTTTATAGGGAAGATACATTTTTAAATAGTTTATAAAGGTTTAATAAATGATTAACAGATGTTATAAATATGTTGCAGACATGAGAATGCATATTATAGATGGTAATAAGCAACCTAGATCTGTTGGACTACATAAAAGTCTAAATCAACTATTAATTATTTATTAACCTTGTATAATCTAGTTATAAATGTACCCTATAAGCACGAATTGTTAAAAACGTTTTAAAATGATTTTCTAACACCTGGGAAACTGTAGCATGGGGTATCCCAATTGAAATGCATGTGATTAGTGGAGACTATACCTCTGGCAATTAATTATTTTCTAAGAATTTTGAGGGGGAAAAGGGAAGGAAAGGTTTCGGGCAGCTGGTTAGTAGAGTGATTCAGGACATCAGTCTTGAGCAACTGCATCTCACCTCATCCCATCTGTCATTGCTGAAATCTTTAATCCCTGGGATTGCTTCAAAATGATCCATCTCCCTTGTTAGCCACTCTTGACTCATCGCTCCAACGGTGAAGCACAATCAAGAGGAAGCCATGACAGATTCTAGCACAGTTGTAGAAGCAGAGAATTGTGCCATTTGCCAGCAGCATATTAAACACAATAGGAATGCTGGAGAGAACAGGCCTCAGCAGTGAACCAGTGTCAAGCTGCGTTGCTTTATAAGAGAGATATGGAGACTGATGGGGGGACAGTGATAAAATGGGGACAGATACATGGATGGATTTTAAGTGGCACAACTTTTATTAATGTTAAATGCAGGCAAGGGGTGCTATCCACCCATCACCCATATTTTCCTATACCAGACATTTAATTGGTTCCAGTGCAGGGCTTACAGGGTTTTTGCCATATAACCTGTAACTCAGTCTAAGTTCTCCTCAGCCTACCCCCAGGACTCAGTGAGGGGGATGGAGAGCGAAGAAGGGTGAGGACCTCGGCCCAGGAAATTCACAAGACTTCACCCTATTCCATGAGCGCAAGACTTGTCACCAAAATCTCAGGTCTTCCATCGCTGTGAATCATTCACTTTATCTTTTTAACTACACAGGAAATGGACTGCAAGTTCTAACAAATTAACTCAACCAAGTATCTCAGTTAGGTATTAATCCCATTCCTGCTTAACCCACTGTGGCTTGAAGGTACTGTGAGGAAGATGGAAAACTCCCTGGTTCTCTGCCAATTGGCCTATGAGAGAAAAAATCCCTTCCTGACCACCAAATAGGCAATTAGCTAGACCGGCAGCTCCTGTCAGACCAGATTTCCATTCTTAGTTCAGGGTGGGTAGGGTGGGGTTGCTGGAATGGAGCTGAAAGAGGCTCCATGTGGCCCCTGTTCCAAGTTAAGTCTTGAAAAATGGGGAATGTTGGCTAATCAGCCCCTCTTCCCTCCCCCAGCTGCCCAAGGGATGCCAGAGACTCTAATAAGTGATGGGGGGGAACTACGTAGTGTCTCTCAGTGAGTGTCTCCTTCCCACACTGCTGGGACTGTCCCCTTTCATGGTCAGCCCCATCAAGTTCCCCCACCTGTTGAAGCAAGTGATAGCATTTCAGGGAGGTGGGAGGATGCACAGGGTGGCAGGAATAGCAAGCAGTATTAAGGTTGTTTGTAGTATAGTTTCCAGTGTTTAGAAGTGTTTGTAAAATATAGCCTTAGCACTGAATTTTCTGGCTTTCTTTCTTTCAAGTATAGATTTATTAAGGTTTTTAATCCTTTAAATTATGGACACATTTTTCCAATCATAACTCCAGTTTAGCAAATATTTTTGGCAATGAGTACAGTGAAGTATTGTTATTTGGTCTATAAACCACTACTTATCTAGCAATTTGTACTGTACTATTACAGAGAGCTTTGTACTGTCGTTCAATTTTGCATTGGAATACTGTTGTCTAACTTTGTATTGTGTACGTGAAATGAAAGAACTGGGCATGTCATTCCACAGGCAAGTGTTGGAAATCATGTGCTCAGCCCCTTTCTCTCTCTCTGGCTAAAAGCTCAACCTTACAAAGAATCTGAGAAGAGTGGATCTGGAACAGTCTACGTAGATCAAAAGGGATAGCCATTTGTCTTGGATTCAGATGGGGATTTATATCCCCCCTGATTAACACAACGTGACATAGATCCAATTTGTGTTCATGAAAATAAGATGATTAATTTACATTCAAAACTGTGTGTCCCTGGAATTTAAGTCAAATTCCTCTAAATGCTTTCTTCACACTTCTGTGCAGTAGGTAGGTAAGTAGTATTGTCTGGGGGAAAGAAACAGAAGTAAAAGTGACTTGCTCAGGAAGCAGTATGGTCTAGTGGACGACCAGGTATGAGAAGAGAGTTAGGAGAATAACTGCTAATGCCAGCTCTGTCTCTGACTTGCTGCATGACTTCTGGCAATCTCACTTTCAACTGCATGAGTCACAGCTTTCCAATCCGGAGAAGAGGATATATATCTGTGGATCACTTTGATGTTTTTGAAAAAATGTGCCATGTAAGTTACAATTGAGAAAGAGAACTCAGTGGAAGAACAGGAAATAGAATCCAGTATTCCTCACCTTTACTCATTAAATTCAGTAAAAGAAAGTGTATTTGGTGTTTTGAGGTTACAAAATTTTGAGATATAGTATCTCATCCCAAAAAACAAGAGCAGTTTAATGAGGTCATCTCTCACGTACACCTTCAGTTTCAAACACCCCTTTCAATTCTCCCCTCTCCCCCTCAAAAAAGCTTACTTAATTTTCAGACAAAGGAAAGCATAGGAGAACTGAACTGGTTGAGTTTTTGGAAACTTAGGGGGTGATGGTGGGGAGAGTGAGGTTTATAATGAAAACCTAGTCACTTTTAACATTGGAGAGCTAATTGTCACTACATGATAACAACTTTGCACTTGTACAGAACATGTGACATTATAGCCCATCTGCCCAGTATTTGGCCTGTGATTTATGATTTTCTATGTGTTTGTATTTCTCTATCAATATTGCATCCAAAAATATATTTCATTCCAGAGCAAAAGGAGGACACTAGTATGAAACTGTAATTTACATGTTGTTAATAGAGATTTGCTTTGAGCAAGGTGCGACCTAGAACAATTATCCGTACCTGTTACGCGTAATTTCTCTGAAGAGGCGCCAATCCCAAACAGGCTAAATCTCTGACAGGCTATGAGAAGCCAGAAAAATTTCTGTGTTAGTGCAGACAAGATAACATTTCAATCTGCTGTAACTACAGAGCGTAGTTCTGCACTGGCAGGGAGATGGCCTAACAAGGCATTTCCATCTCCAACTTCTACTCAAATTCAGAGTTAATATAAATGGGTGTAAATCCATTAACTTCAATAGAGTTCATCCCAGGCATGAATGAATTAGGCTTTGTTAATCTAACCTGAATTTATCAAATCAGTCTAGCTTCCATTGTTTTTGGGTAGTATGCAAGTTAATGTATAGAAGTTTTAACTTATTTTCTTTCAATTCCACTAATAGATAATAAATACCACTTTTGTTTAATTTACACTGAACCTATCTTTGATTGTCATATCTGTGAATATTACATATGCTGGCAGTTACAGAAAATGGAATTCTGAGCTCAAGGAAAAAAATATTAACACGACAGCCAAGAATCATAGTCTAGGGCATTGCAAAAAGCCTGCACTCTTCTCTCTGGAGCACTGTCTCAGAAGAGCAACTTGGCACCAGTTCTGGCACAGAAAACCCATGTGTCTTCTGAGTCTAAATTTATACCACTGCACCTCAAAGCACTTTGTAAGGGGTGGATAACAACCACCCCAATATCACAGCTGGGGAAGGCACAAATAGATTAGGAATCAAATTTTCAAAAGCACCTAAGTGATTTAGAAGCCTAATTCCTATTTCCAAAGGGCCTAAATTTCACTGACTTTTACTAAGACATTGGTTCTGAAGTATCTAAGTCACTTTTGAAAATGGGATTTAGGTTCCTAAGTCACTTAAAAAAATTTTACATTCAATGCCCTTGCCACAGTCACACTGTTTTGAATTAGTTGAAAAACATAAAATGTCTTTGAAATCCAGGGTAATTACGATCTTTCTATAATGAGTTCTGTAAGTCCAAATAAACAAAATAAATAAATTAAACTGGCATAAGAAAATAAGAATGCCCATAGTGAGTTGAGTCCATTCAGTCCAGTATCCTGTCTTCTGACAGTGGCCAATGCCAGATGCTTCAAAAGAAATGAACAGAATAGGCCAATCATAAAGTGATCCGTCGTCCCCTGCCATTCAGCACCTGGCAGTCAGAGGAATTATGTGATTCCACGGTTATTGTGGCTCAACAGCATCTATCTTAGATATGCTCAGATACATATGTGTTATATATATAAAAAGTAAAATTATCAGCCCTATAAAAATCATCCAGGTTTTAAAAGTCAAACTGCTCTTTATGTTTTTGGTTTTTTTAAATCAAAACTAAAGCATGTATGACTCAAGATACAAAAAAGAAACAAATCTGCTGAGCAAGGTGATACTTTAACACTCACTTTTCTGACCATAACTACATTTTCTTCAATTCCATTTTTCTTTTTTGCTTTACAGTTCACATACATCAAGTAGTGTCAATGTTGTACAGGTCCTTAGTATTAAAGAGTCATACACATTAATCTGGAATAACTAAAGGCAAGAGGATGCACGGGGGGCAGAATTACACTCAAACATTGACTTGGCAGACTTTTGAGGAGCAATGGTATTTAAGCCAGATCTTTGGCATTAAACGATTTCCTTTTTTTCAGAAATGCATATAAAATATAAAGTAATATAGTATTACTGTGAAAGACACTTGGCAGAATGTATGCTTCATTTAACAGAATAGTTTGTTCCTGTCACCAAGAAAAGTTAGAGGCAAAAATGAAACAAGTTTGTTTCTTTATAAACTGCTTAAAGACTGCTTCAGCACTCCACCTGATGTCCACCTCTACCTCCCTCCTATTCCATAACCCAGCAATTAAATGGATCATTGCTTCAAAGCTCTGGAAGTGCAGATGACTTGCAGTTGGAGCCTGCTAGTTTCAAACTGCCATTATGAAGCAGACTTTCCTGCCAGGCAAGTTACCCAGCAAGTGAAACATGATTAGAAGATATAAATTTTGCAGTCAGAGCTATGAAGAGTTGGAACAAAATAAATCCCCCTTTTCTCTGTCGTACTTGTTGTAATCTTGTTGTTCTAAGCTAAAGGCTTCACACGTATAAAAACGTTTATAAGGGATAGTGAGAAACAGGGTCAATCGTAATCAGACTGAAGATAATAGTGAAACTATTAACACAGCACTCTACATTTTCAAAGCGTTTTATTAATATTAGCTAAGGTACTTATCCTACATAACACCATTGCAATACAGGTGGTACTCCAATTTTGCAAATGGGGAAATTTAGAAATACAGAGTCTTAGTGATTTACTGAAAGCCTTACAAGAAGCTAATGGTAAAACTGGGATTAGAAATCAGTAATTTCTGGCTCCTGGTCCCACATGTGTATTGTCTTGGGCTCAGTCTACACTTACCTTCTGGATTCGGCGGCAGTCGACTGGAGATACACAAGTGACGTAAATCACTGCGTGGCGTCTCCTCTGCGCGCCATCCACACTGAGCTGCGCCGAAGGGAACAGTGCTCCCTTCGATGCAGCGCTACGCCACTTACCGGGGTGGTTTTCCTGCGTCGCTTGCTGGATCGACTGAGCGGGTCTATACAGACCGCTCAGTCGATCCAGAGCAATTGATCTGACAGCAGTGAATTTGCTGCCGTCAGTATAGACCCAGCCTTGGTGTTCTCCTCCACCAACCCAATTTCTGTGTTCCTATACATTCCCAAGCCACTACCACAGACGAAGCACAATTCACTCCAGTTCTGTGTTGGAGCTTTGATGGGGAACAGCAAGGCTCAGTGAATGGTTTAGCAGTCTGAGTAGCTGGTTCAATATTTTGGTTATATAATAAAACGTGCATTCCAAAGTCAACTTGTACCCACAGTACCACACAATGGTAACAGATCAATCAGCTTTTCCCTTTACTTAGATCAGGAAATAACGAAGGTATCTCAGACACCTCCAATGTCAAATACTGCCCAAGTCTCTTATTACTCATTGCCAAATGGTAGCTCCATTCCATAGTCAATCATGGAGAGTGTCAATCGTTTGCCTTTGCCACCCCATCAATACTAGAGAAATATAAGGAAATGGCTGCTACAGACACGCCTCACTGAGAGATCTTAACAATGGGTTTCTCAGGCAAAGAAAGAGCACAACAATAATGCTTCTGATCATGACCTCTTTAAAGCTCTAAGACAACTGATTGACTCCTGACCATTGAAAGGGAGAATCAGTAAACTTATTAAGTCACTAAGGGGATGCCACTTTCTCAACTTCCATGAGGAAAAGGAAGATGTGTACAGCCCTCTCCAAGAAACATAACTTATCTTTTGCACCTATATAGGATGTGCTAGTTTTGGTTCAACTGGGCTCCAAAAAAGTTTTACAGATTTTGGAGATTTCACCATGTCCTTTAACAGTCTTTATTTTGTTCTCATTTTAAATTATTTAAAAATACTTGTTTTACAGTAGTTACTGTTCCCAAGAGTTCTAAAGCAGTCACTGACATTTACTGTATGATTAATATATCATGTAAATACATACTGAAGTATTTTTTCATGAAAATAGATATATCTATACGGAAATCACCAAATAATTTTTTAAGTGTTATTAAAAATAATAAACTTCAATTCAAAACAAAGTATTTTGATTCAACCTTAAAGTTTTACTGCAACTAATAAAAGCAAGGATAATTTAGGATGGAACTTCCTCTTTAACACCTTTCATAAAGCACTGATATGTCAAAGAATAGACTGCATCCTAAGGGCCTTGAAAACTAGGATCATAATTACCTTAAATAATTACATTAAACAGCAGGGGAATTTGTTTGGTTTAAGTACGATGATTAGAAGAGCTAGGGACAGACTATCATTCCTAACTCTGAATTCCCTGGTTTTGGTTGGTTTATATCATTGTAAGATCTTCTGAAAAGAGAATGTGACTTTATGTGTGTTTGTTGTTGTTTCAGTATAATCTTTCTCTGTGAATTCTTAAAATACTTCTCTCAGGGTACTTGGTTCTGTTTTGCTTTGAAGGTAAACCCTTTCTGTTCATCAAATGTGATTTAAAATGTTGGTTGGATAGAAACTAGTTTGCAATCCTAAATTCCTTATAAATCAGTCTATAATTTATACTAAAAAAACCTCAAAACTCATGACATCTTGTTATTGTTACCTTTACTAGAGAGATTAAAGCCAACAGCTGTCCAAATTCCAGACAGTATAGGAACAGCCACACTTCATGCTGCCAGCATACAGCATGTTAGGACAAGAATATGTTTTAATAAGACAACATACTTGTTTTTTTCTCAGAGCAACAAATTTTTAAACAATGAATCGACACACGCCATATATATTCATTGACAAACTGATAACCGAGCTTCTGTCACACACACACACACACACACACACACACACACACACACACACACACACACACTCTCTCTCTCTCTGAATGTTCCCAACTGGACAAACATCCGCTGCTTCTACTCCTGTGCTGTGGAGCATCTCTGGCAGAAATCCAATGAGCAGGCTTGAAATGTGTTGAAATACTTGAAATTTGTTCTCTCCTCCTTCAGTTCTGCCATATTCCTAGCTCTACTTTTCTGACTTCAATTGAATCCCACACACCTGCATTCAACAGCCAGCTTTTTGCCACCTTTGAGTCCCTTCTGAAACCCTCCCTTCCTTCACTTCTCTCTCTGCAATACATTCCAAGAGAAAACTGACAAAATAGGCCATGACCTTCCCCCTCCCCTCTGCTTGCCTTCCCTTCCCCATGCCGCAACTCTCACTTCCTTCTCCCAATCACTGACTGCCTACTCTCAATCTCTTACCTCTCCATTTGTTCCAGTGACACCATCCCAACTCCTCATGTCCGTCATAACCACTCTCATCCCCTCTCTTACCTTCTCCATAACCTCTGGTTCTTTTCCTTCAAAATAAAAGCTTTTGTGTCTCCCATCTTTAAAAAAAAAAACTATCCTTAGCCTCCTCAACTACCCCCCCATCTCCTTTTTACCTCTAAGCTCATTGTATGCATTGTCTACAATCAGTAGCTGAAGTTTCTCTCCATCTTATCTTCAACCCTTTATACTCCACTGAAATTGCTCTCATCAAAGTCTCTAATGACCTCTTCCTAGCCAAAGCTCATAACCAGTACTAGACACTCATCCTCCTTGACTTGTCACATGCTTTCAATACAATCGATGATACTCTTCTTGAAGTCTTGTTCACCCATAGCTTCCACGGCTCTGTCATCTCTTAGTTCTCCTCCTACCACTATCTCTGCTTCTTTGGCTTCTCCTCTGGAGGATCCTTTCATTTCCCCTCCAGCTTTCTGTGAGGATCCCACAGGACTTTGTTCATGGGTTCCCTTCTCTTCTCCCTCTGTACATTATCTCTGGGTAATCTCATTTGTAAACAAAAATTCAAATACCATTTTTATGCTGATGACGCTCTCTACTCCAGACGTGTCTTATTCTGTCCAATCTACAATCTCAGCCTGTCTCTCTGACACCTCCCAGTGGATGACTAGCAGTTATCTCAAACTCATTTTATCTTAATATTTCCCCCAAAGGCATTCCCCCACCGTCTTTCTCAATAACTAAGGACAACACTGTCCTGCCTGTCACTGAGGCACATAACCTGGGCAACACCTTCAGCTCAGACCTGTCTCTTGGTCCTCAGATCCAAGCTATGGCTAAATCTTATAGATTCTTTTTGCATAATGTATTTAAGATACAGCCTTTCCTATCCATCCACATAGCTAAAGCTCTCATCATCTCACTTTTTGATTACTGCAACATCCTTTTTTCTAGACTTGACAAATGGAGTCTTGCTCTCCTCATATCCATTCCGAGGTCTGCTGCAAAGAATTGCTTTGCACCCCCCTCTATGTCACCCCTCTCTTTGAATCTCATTGGCGCCTCCTTTCCTAGAGCATCAAACATAAGCCACTTTTCTTTACTTTCAAAACCCTCCTTGAGCTATCCCCACCCTACTTATTGTGGTATTGGGGGCTGTGTCTTTAAGTGCTGAGCTTCCCAGACAGAGAGTCTGGTTGGGGTGCTGGGATACTCTTGTTATTGTTATGCACAGCTACTAGGAACCAGACACAGAACAAAGCAAATCTCTTGTAAGAATCTTAAGCACTGAGTGATCATTGAACACCACATGGTTTTAGGACTAAAAGGGAACTAAGAAATACCCTGAATGGTAGAATGGAGCAATTAAAAGCCCCACCAGGAGTTGAAACACTCTGGAAATGTGGGAAACAACTGGAGAATGTTTAAACAATGCTTTACTCTGTAACTGCAAGCAACAAATGACAATAAAAAGGAAGAGAGAAGGTATCCTTATTTCTGACAATTGCTGGTTCTGAAGCATTTTGTGGGTTTAACAGTTTTCAGTTAACTAAGGCAGAAGGGGCTAGCTGTGAAACTGTATTATAGACATTTAAAGATGACTGCACTCCACACAAAACTGAAATACATAAGAAAGAAGTTTTCAAACAGAATACAAAACCATGAAACCATAGCTTGTGACTGATCAGACTCACTCTTGCAATTTTGAGGGAAGGCTAACTGAATCCCTGATAAGAGACCAGATCACACCTGGGATCTGGAACAAAGATCTGAGAGAGAAATTTGGAAGACCCAAAATTAATCCTTGACAAACCATTTAGAATTTGCCAAGTCATGGAAGTCACCCAGAATGAAGCTTCTGTAGGGTGGACAGTGCTCTGATACTGTGGACATAAGAGATCCAAAATACTCAAAAGAGAACTGAAGCAAAAAGGCACGCGGTGCTCTAAGTAGCAGTCCAGCAAAAACAGCACATTGAGCTGCATATGCTGTGGCAATGGACACAAGCCAAGAGAGTGCCCAGCATATAGGGAAAGATACAAAAAAATGAAATGGATTACATCACTTTGCAAGAGTTTGCAAGCACTAACAGGATGTGCACCGTGTGAACAAGGAGAATGATGACAGGACCATTAGCTCAGATGAATTCTTCATAGGCGCCCTGGATAACCTTGCAACTTGAAAGCAAATTGGACTTTTATTCATTTTAAGTCGGACACTGATGCACAAGCCAATGTATTGCCAAAAACAGTTATTAGCACTAAAGAAAGGCTACAGCTATTGGAGAGTACATGGGTAAAACTCAGGGTTTACAAAGGTGAGCTAATCCCCACTAAAGACGTTTGTGAACTAAATGTCTGGGTAAATAACAAATTGGAAAAGATATAATTTGTAATGGTACCAGGGAAGAGTACTCCCATTATTGGGTTAAAAGCATGTCACACTCTTGATCTCAAGGGGATATAGACATTGGATTGGCAGGAGACCAAAACAACTGAGGAAGAGTTTGAGGTAAGAAAGGGGGTAAGAAAGCTCTCAACAGAATACAGCAGAGAGCACCCAATCGTTCCAGAATTCATGTCCCGAGGAAAGGTCCCCTGATCTTAGAGGAGAAGCTGAAAGAGGAGCTAGATAGGGTCTCTGCTTTGGAAATCATGGAGTGAGTAGATCCACCAATCAAATGGGTACACTCTCATTTGCCATTACAGGAAAATAAAGATGGACCCTTATGCTTATGTGCAGAAAGAATATGAATAATTGGTAACTTCATACTATATGTACTACAAAAATAGCATTCACTCATACAATACCAAAAGGAACATCACACTACCTATAAGGTGAAAAATTTTAGGGGGAGATAGCTGATAGCAAACATTTTTCTACATTCAATACATCAGTAGGGTTCTGGCAGATGCCCTTAGAAAAACAGAGCACATATTTGTGTACATTCAACATCCTCTTTGAGGAACGTGTTTCTGAAGACTGCCATTTGGGTTCTATTCTGCACCTGACGCGTTTCACTAGAAAACACAATAATTTTTTGATAGTGTAGAGGGTACTAAGGTTTACGTTGATGTTTTGATCTAAGGGAAAACCAGTAGATGAGCATGACTAGTGTCTCCAAGCAGCGTTAGAAACTACCACAGTTACTGGGCTAAAACTAAAACAAAATTCCATGTAATGGAAAGAATATACTTGGGATAGAAGTTAACACAGCAAGATGTAACAGGTAGATTACAATTGAGGCTATCACCACCATATCTGCCCCAACAGACAAAGAAGAGAGACAAAGATTTCTGGAAATGGTGGACTATTTGGGAAAATTTATTCCTAATCCAGCTGCCCAAACCAGCAACCTGAGAGTGCTATTGTGCAAAGGTGTCCAATGAAGAGGGGATGCAATTCTTAATAAAGAGTTTGAGAAACTGAAGAAGTTAAGTAAAGAAGCCCCAGTCCTACACCATACATTATAAGTACTATAACAGTAAGAACAAAACTAAATTACCCATGGGCACCTCCAAGGAAAGTATTGGTGTAGTGCTCTTACACGAGTTTTTATAGGAGTTGGCTTAGTCTCACTTCCACTCAAGTCATTTCTATACTTGAGCATTGGACAGTTCTTCAACTCTTTTCTTGAAAATTAAAATTCAAGAGTGAAGGGATAGAACAGGTACATCTGATTCAGACAGAACAATTATTTTGATTAATCTCAGCATCACCACATCAGTCAGTGTTCTACTACACACAGTCTACTTGAACGTTAAAACCCTCTTTGTACATGACTCTCAGAAAGAAGTGATGTGGTAGGAAAAAATGTGCATGTGTGCCTGTTTTGTCTTTTAACATAAGCCTCAGACTCTTGATATTATTACAGATACCTTAATCCAGAAAACGGTAAAAAACCTAGTGATAACTATTTTTGGAATGATTTGAGGTCTATAGACATAAAGAGTATAATTTTCAGAGATGCTGATCGTTCACAGCTCCCACTGCCTTCAGAAAAAGCACAGCTGAAAATCTGAACGCAAGATTTTTATTTCAAACCAGAAGGGAGGGAAAGATAATAATTGGTAATTTCATGCTGTATATACTACAACAATATTAGCACATATAATACCAAATGTACAGTATATAAAGTGAACTTAAAACCCCCAGTTGTTACATGGGTACGTCCATTTTCAGGATATTCTTAGTTACACACAATCTTTTTAATTTTAAATTCAGCTTTTTCGGTGTATTTGCATTTACTTTAAAAAATATTACTTCTGAAAACTAAAGAGCAAATGCAACTGCAGCAGGAAACTGGCACAAGTAAAGGTTCAAAACTGCAGTGGGACTCCTGAGAGACAGTAGCATTCCCTTTCTGTCTTGTTACCATTGCTAATGCCATAAATGAAATGCATGTGAGCAAGAGAGTGAGAAAATTTTCTGGGCTCAATTCAGTATGGCCATTAAAACTTCTTGTTCTCTTGTTAGTATTTATTTTGTTCTGAATATTTTTTCTTGTTTTTCAATCCCTGGGCAATTTTAAACTTCTAACAATATTTGGGATTTTTAAGGTGGCCTTTTCCTCCGGTTATTTCCTCTATAAAACAGGTTAGAGCAAGGAAAGAAGTGTGATAGAAAAATGTGTAACATCTAAGTCTCCAGTGATGAAAAAATAAAAAACCAGAAAATGTTGTGTGAAGGCCTTTGCCTCTAAACACAACCCCATCACTGTTTCCTTCTCTGAGAGAGATTGTACAACCAGGAAAAAAATTATCTAAATATGCAGCTACTGGTGCTTCTTCTAAGGTTTCTTTAGATACTATATCCAATGCAACACGATCTCTGAAAAACAAAATATAGAATCATAGAATATTAGGGTTAGAAGGGACCTCAGGAGGTCATCTAGTCCAACCCCTTGCTCAAAGCAGGACTAACCTCAGCTAAATCATCCCAGCGAGGACTTTGTCAAGCCGCACCTTAAAAACCTCTAAAGATGGAGATTCCGCTAACTCCCTAGGAACCTTATTCCAGTGCCTCAGCAACCTCCTAGTGAAAAAGGTTTTCCTAATGTCCAACCTAGACCTCCCCCATTGCAACTTGAGACCATTGCTCCTTCTTCTGTCATCTACTACCATTAAGAACAGCCTAGCTCCATCCTCCCTGGCATCCCTTTTCAGGCAGTTATCAAACCCCACCCCTCATTCTTCTCTTTTACAGACTAAACAAGCCTTGTTCCCTCAGCATCTCCTCCTAAGTCTTGTGCTTCAGCCCCCTAATCATTTTTGTTGCCCTCTGCTGGACTCTCTCCAACTTCTCCACATCCTTTTTGTAGTGGGGGGCCCAAACCTGGACACAATACTCCAAATGCGGCTTCACCAATGTCGAATAGAGGGGAATAATTACTTCCCTCGATCTGCTGGCAATACTCCTACTAATGCAGCCCAATACGCTATTAGTCTTCTCGGCAATCAGGGCACACTGCTGACTCATATCCAGCTTCTTATCCACTGTAACCCCCAGGTCCTTTTCTGCAAAACTGCTGCCTAGCTTGTCAGTCCCCAGTCTGTAGCTATGCATGGGATTCTTCCGTCCTAAGTGCAGGACTCTGCACTTGTCCTTGTTGAACCTCATCAGATTTCTTTTGGCTGAATCCTCCAATTTGTCTAGGTTACTCTGTATCCTATCCCTACCTTCCTGAGTATCTACCACTCCCCCTAGCTTAGTGTCATCTGCAAACTTGCTGATACATTTGGTTTTAAGTTAGATGCTGCTTCACTGAGAATAACTAATTTGGAACAGTGTTGATTTTATTGTTAAATCACATAACGGTTTTAATGATAAACATATCAAGTCTGGAGCAAAAGTTGAGTGTATAATCACAAGCAGTGCTTTTCAGACCAACAGTAAACAAGAAATATGGAGTCCTCCACTACAGGCCATAACAACCTCACGCAGTTAACTCATGTATCTAGGTACACGATTATAGGAGAAAACAGCAACATGTTTGTGTCACCTCATTTAATTCTGAACGTATTAAAATACAGTTTATACTGGAAGATAGCATTTTATCCACCACTAAATCAGTTACCTCAGGCGTAGAAGGTAGCACAAGCAGATTACAAATGGTTCAGGACAGGGAGTGAAGATTAATATTATATGGCAATGAAACATCAATTCACCTTTCGAAGTGTCTTTCTAGGCTTGGGGATGGAAGTGTCTTTGGGGTAAGAAAGGGAACAGCCACTCTGGTCCCCATCTTAAATTGTGTAGGTGCTTGCTAAGGGAGCATAAAGTCCCATGATCAGGCTGCTTCTTAAGGCCCCCTGGGAATCTAATGGTAAGGGAAGGACTGTGTCTTGGGGGAAAACGGGAGAGGGGGGTTATGAAAGGTTTGAGTTTCTAAAATCTGACCCTGTAAGTGCATCAGCAGTGTCTGGTTCACTGCCAACCTGAATCCATTGGATTCAGCGTATGAGCAACCTTCTCAAGAGGTGACCAATCTTCAAGGGCAGAGTGGCAACTGTGGCTAAATAGAGGATTCCAGCCTCTATTGATATCAATCTGGCACCTATCAGAAGAAGAACTAAGTTAGCTTTAGAAAACAAAAAAATTAAAAACAGAAATCTTACTATCCTATAAAAGAAAATCTTAAAACACATAGAGCACCTAGTGTTTACCAAAATTCAACCCTATAAACCCAATCAGCTGCAGGCACTGCTAAACGAGCCTTAGGCTACCTTCTCACCATGCAGACAGGTGAAACAGGCACTTCAGTGCCTGACATAAACAAAGCTGACTGAAGGAGTGAAGTGAATTACTGACACTTCCGTGTTTGAAAGGAGACCTCCAGAGTGTCAGCTTCTTTCCAGGTCAGACAGGCTGCCGCCACTAACCCTGACAGGGAAAGTGAGCATGATGATGTTTTATGTATGATGAGTGAGAGTCACAGGGAAAGAGAATGAAGGAAAGACACACTGGTAATACCTTAGACTTCGGTGTTAAAGAAACCTGTTATCCCAGCTTAATCTATTTTCTTAAACTTGAAGATAAACATTCGCTTTTCAATCTAGTGAAAAAAAATACTATAGGAAAAAGCATATGCATGTACTACATGTACTAGGATGTAGTACAGAACAGCCACAGAGAACTGGTTGCAGTACCCTGATTCTGAGGTGCCAGTTCCTAGACTCCTTCTGCTCTAACATAGCTGATGAAAGGTCTCAAACTTGTGGAGGACTGAGTATAGCAGACCTCAGCTCCCTCTAGTCCCCTCCTGCCTCTAGTCCATCCCCAACAAGTCTCCTTCTCCCCCGTACACTGGGGGTGGGAGAGAATGCAGATGGCATAGAGATCAGCTATGGTGTCTCTGACAACTCCATCTCAAGGGAGTTCATTCTACACATGGGGAATTCTCCACTGGCAAAGTGCAGAGTGGTCCTACTGGACCAGAGAATCTGGCTCTTAATCAACAAGAGGGACAAAGGAGAAGTTACTTACTTGTACAATAACCTGATTTCTTCAATACGTTTTGTCCCTATGGGTACTCCACCAGAGGATGCACGCCTGCCTGTGAAATCTCAACCGGAGATCTTAGCCAGCAGTGTCTTTGGGTCAGCACCCACACATTATAGCCCCTCGTGTTCCTGAGTGAGGTGCCATAGGCAGGCGCCAACCTGCTGCAACTCCAGTTCCCTCTCAAGCATGAAACTCACAACACAGGGAAGGAGGGTGAGTAGTGGAGCACCCACAGGAAAAAACTTCTCAAACAACTCAAGTTACTGTACAGATAAGTAACCTCTCCTTTTTCTTCGAGTATATGCCTCGATGGATACTCCAGCGTGGAAGATTCCCAAGCAGTATCTCAACATGGAGGTGGGTGCTGAGGAGCGAGATCCAGTATGGTACTGAGGACAACATCATCAAAGACCATGTCTAATCTAGTAGCAGAGATGAGAGCAGAATGCTTGGAGAATATGTGGATGGAGGAACATATAACCACCCTACAAATGTCCCTGTCTTCAACAAGGGCTATTGAGATGGACTGAGCCCTGGTTGAATGATGCACTCTGGAAGCTTCATAGCAAGCTACACTGCAACCAGAGATCCATTTAGAGAGCCATGGAGAGGAGATGGGTTGTCTTTTAATCCTTTCAACTAAGGAAATAAAGAGCCTGAGTGAAACCCTGAAAGTCTAATCTCCATTGAGGTACAAAGGCAAGTGCTCATCGTACATCCAGGGTGTGGAGACTAGCCTCCCTCCCTTGAAGACTGAGATCTATGGTAAAAAAACAAAAACAAAAAAACCCCAAAACCACCAGACAGAAGTTGAATGTCCTGGTTGATATCACACTCAGAGACCTTAGGAAGGAAGCAAGAAAGGGGATGTAGGATCACCTTGTTATGGTAGAACGTGATGCACATGGGAAGACAGCCATGAGTGACCCTAGTTCACTCAGTCTTCTGGCCAATTGGAAGGAAGTCCTGAAAGACAGGTGGAGGAAAGAGCAGATTGTCACAGGCTCAAATGGAGGGTTGGCCAACGTGTAAAAGACCAGGTTGGCTAAGATGCCAAAGAGGGAAGGTTCCTTGACACAAAGGAACAAATCTGACAGACTCTGAGGAAGTGCGTATCCCACACAGGCCATGGATTAATGTGGATCTGAAAGGTCAGTTATGGTAACCAGATGCATCTTCAGGGACAGCCAGGCTTAACCAATCATAAAGCCCAGCTGGTCAGGAGCAGGCTGCTTAGTATAAAGCCAGGAAGTTGAGAGCTGAAGGGAGGGAGGGAGTCTGTAGTCACTCTCCAGGAACAAAGAGGTGGTTGGGAGGAAACCCTGGGGCAATTAAGAAGCCCTGGGATCCTAGTCCTGAAAGAATCAACCCAGAGAAGTTATGGGGAAGAAAGCCTGAAGGAGGCTGAGTAGGAAGAAGTCCAGGGAAACAGTAATAAGGAGTGGGACTGTGCAGACCTTGGCTGCTGGTTATAGAGTCCATGCGCTGGAACCTGCAGTAGCAGGAGGGCCTACCAGCCAGTGGGAAAGTGTCACAGGACTTGGAGACTTCAAAGACCATCTGAGATAGCATTCAGACAGCTTGTCTGGTGGGACTTTGTTACCCGGAAAAGGGGGGGACGATACCGTATACAGAAGGCATTCCGAGTCATGAAGAAAAAGGGGGGCTACAGTATGAGTAACTGATGGAAGGGGGCACCAGCTGTGGCATGAACTAATTCCCAGACTCAGCCACAAGAAGACGCACTTGCAGTGAGCAAACTCCCTTACCCGGCCTTTAAGGAACCAGAGCACGGAAGGTGGACGAAAATGGAAAATCCCTGTACGGGAGGGAGAAATGTTATGATGGCCAGCGTGTGACCCCTGATTGAGCTCAGTGATAAACCTAGAGTCTTTAGACCCAGCAGGTAATCAAGAATATCCCAGAGGTAAATGGAACATTGGGCACACCAGACTTGGAATTCCACTTTTGAAGGAAGGTCTTCCTTGTGGTAGGTTTCCAATTCTATGCCCAAGAACCATCTAGGAACCAGGTTTTGAGATGGAGAGAAGCTAGGCTGGTGTGGGATATGATGCCCAAGTTCTGGGTCCAGAGACCTGCTGCCAGAGGGGGGCAGAAAGGCGTTCAGAGGAAGAGGCAAAGAAGGTCTGGGACCCACACTTGGCACAGCCAGGCTGGAGTTGCAAAGACTGCTATCACTTGTGCTTTCTTCTGTCTGCTGAGCATCTTGAGTATCAGTGGTTTCAGAGGGTAGGCACACAGGACTGTGCAAGGCCAGATGACAAGGAGGGCAACCACTATAGTATTGTGACTGTGCCCTCCCTTTCAGCAAAGGCAGCAGGATTTTGCATTGGAGAATGTGGTGAAAAGACCCACTTCTGAAAGGTCCCAAGACTGGCAGATGCTGTGGAAGACTGAGTCTGATAGGTAGACATCTGAGATGTCAGTGGAGTGGGACTTGCACCAGTTGAACAGAATTAGTGCTTCTGTGCATAAAGGTTGCGATCTTGGTCCCACTTGACAATTTATATAGTGCATTGCCACCCTTTAGTTCAGCATCACCTTGAGTGGCCTTTGATGCTGGAAAAGAAGTGCTAACACACACCCAGTGAACTTCCCTGAATTGGATGACATTGATATGGAGGGATGCCTCCTGGGGAGCCCATATACTCTGGGCTGTGGAATCCTGGAGGTGAGCACCTCAGCCCAGTACAGAGGCATCCATGATCACCCTTGATGGTGGTGGGCATGAGAAAAAACCTCTAGGCAAACCTGTCAAAGGAGAGGAAACATTTGGAAGTGAGGTAACCTGTTTGTTTCTACTGGGGGTGTAAATGGTCCTAACCATGGAGGTAGCTGTGCATGAGTGTCACAAAAGCATAGGCAGACATGTGGCTAATAGCTGAAGGTAGGATCTCACTGTGGACTGAGGGCTCTGTTGTAGTGTGATGATGAGGATGGGCATTATAGCAAGCCTGTCTCCTGGAAACTAGGCTTTGGTGGGTGAGGAGTCTAGAGTGGCTTTGATTAATTCTATGTGCTGTACCAGAGAGAGGATGGACTTTTCTTGGTTCAAGCAAAGATCCAGCAAGTGAAAGAGGACTTGAGTCTTCTTAATGACAGACTGGATCTTGGAAAGTCAACAACCTTTGCAGAGCCAGTCATCTAAATAAGGAAAGATGATTAACCCCCATGGGTTGATCTCACCTGGCACAGGTGAGCTGAGACAGCAGAGAGGACTTTGTTAAGACCCTTGGGGCGATTGAAAGGCTGAAGAGCAGAACATGGTTTTGGTAGCGATCCTTGTGAATGAATGATCCTTCTTGCTGGCAGCATGTAAGTGTCAGCTATAGTTTCATCGTTTTTGCTACCTTGTGCCCTACACTCCACAATTACACACTTAAAAGCATCTATGCTTTTCAAAAGAAAACTTATTAAATGATTTAAAAAATTTTAAATTGAAATTTTTTGGTGACACAAGATAGAAAACTAGGAAAATATATTTCCTCTCACTAATGTATTTTGTACCAAAAAGTTTGTTATAAAACGAAGTTCTCTGCTCATTTGGATATGTAGAATTTTCTTGTCCATAGAAGAAAGATGCCTCAAATTTAAATTACTTTCAATTTGTAAGAGTTTTTCACCAAATATAGCAATATTTAAAAAATATAGAGCTTATAATAGAAAACAAGACAACTCAGGAGTTAGCTTCAGTGTACCTTGCTGAATTGTGGTCTATCAGCTTTGATTCGACTACTCATGTGCAGTAAAATTAGGCACATGCTAGAGTAATTTGTTAAACCAGAGCCATGAGCATTTATCTACCCTTGATTCAGAATCAGTTTAAGTTACCGTATCAAAATAAAAGTGATGGCCAGAGTTTAGCATCTATGGGACTATACTCCACATCACAAGGTACCCAATACAAGTCAATAATGACAATTGGTTAATAAAGCCTCAGGATACAACTAAAGAGAATTAATTCCATCTCATACCAGGAAACACATGAAGTAAACTAATGGACTAATGGGAGCAATCTTGCCCTATTTCACTGTATCTTTCCTTTCAAAACACTAGGGACATCAGCTTCTGACACCATTAAGACTTCTTTTTAATTGTAAAGTTTTCTGAGCACGGCTCGATGTGTGTGTGTGGTCTGCTTCAACCAACAGCTAATACAGACCTTCTATGTAGCTTCTTTTATTAGCGCATGTAGTAACATTTCTATATTTAAAAAAAAAATGTAAAGGCATTTTACAGATGTGAAACTGCTGGTTTCATGTTAAAAAAAATATCACTACATGTCTGGAGTTTTTATAGTTTCTTGACTTAAGCGAAGAGGTACGTTGCTTTTTTAACTGAAAGCTCAATCTCCGTAACTCCTTCGCTGACCCAGTGAACCTTCTCCGTAACATTACACTGGAGAACAGCTCCGCTCTGTGTTTCCATCTTATTAAATACTTTTAAGATTTTAATCATTCATTCACTAGCTGCTAAGTGAATATTATATCCCTTTCCTCTAGACATCAGATACCATAGTGCTTTAATGGTAAACTTGTTACTCCTGCATGCAAAAAAAAGTAACAAATCGTTTCTTATTTAGTGCTGGAATGGTACTCAGCGCACCATCTGACAACTGCATCCATCCTTAAGGTCCCTTTACTAAGACATTTCATCTGATTACATTTGAAACACAATTGCAAAGCAGAAATTTATAATGAGAACAGGAATAGCAGTGATAATTTTAAACCAAAAACTTATAATCATGACAAAAGATTCCCTGGTTGCCTGATCAAAACTATTCTAACTATTCCAACACCATCTATGTGTTATATATAATGTATGCATTACATAACATTTTGAATAGTCATGTGAAAATATGGGCCGACAGCATTGGTTTTTATACTTGAGATTCCATATGTATGTATGTTATTTGTTTTTACAGTTGTAGTATTACCTGTATACATAACAAAGATAAAACTCTGTAGGCAATGCACATAATAAATAGGCTAGAGTTCTATATCATTTAATTTGTATTTTATGTAGTAATTTAATCTTGCAATTCCAAAAAAATACTAGAATTGGAAGTCCATGGAACTGTTTCACATCTAAAATGTATGTTTATTGTTTGAAACAGCTATTTATTTTAAAACAATTATATATCACTAACATGGGCATTATTTTAATCTTTAGCATGGAAGCTTTTGTATTATGACAGCTCAATATAACTTTTTAAGAAAAAATATTAGACAACACTTCTATACTCAGTATACAGCACCAGCATCAAGCCATGATTTAATAGAGTAGTCAAATAAATTATGAAGAGCTCCTCTACACTGTACCTCAAGATTGTTTCAGAGAGTAGAAAATAATAAATTTCTCTTTTGTGCTTGCTTCAAACCTCCCAAGGGCCTTATCCAAAGCACACTAAAATCATTGGGAGTCTTTCCACTGACTTCAAGGGGTTTAGATGAGGACCTAAGATATTATTTACATTATTAGCTGACTGCACTGATTTCTTTACAGTTAAAGAGAAATTACACTATAAACTGTTGGCAATTAATGGTAAATTTAGTCATGGAAGAGTTCCTATGCTCCATATGGGACTATCGTGCACATATATGTACATAATTTAACATTTTGAGTTAAAAGAAAAAAAAAAAGACTACCACCTCTCTCTTTAAAAACAACTTTGCCTCCAAAGAACTACATCTTTTGAATTACTCTTGAGCACTGTACTATACTGTCAGGTATAAAAGCCAGAACTGGTAATCCCTTAATACACCTACCACCTTAGTTCTATTTTGTAATGCACACAAAGCTTTACACTTACAGTGATGAGAGACAGCAAATCATTTCAGAACTACATTTTGCAATTTCTGATCCTTACAAACAGACGTTTTCATTGTATAGCCATAACAAACTATTTTCCCCTACTCTCATGCAAAAGTGCACAGGGTAGTGAAGAGGAGGGAACACAAAAATGATGGGCCTACAAATATAATTATTAGCCTACTAGCATTTTCAATCAAATTTCCTCTTCCTTTTACAGGTCTGTTGAATTCAGCTGTGATTCTGTATCTAACTACAATAAAAATATAGTATACAGTAGTTGTATTTTAAACTCAGAGTAAAATATTATTGTATTAAGTGGTTCCTGGCACTATTTGGTTTTAGCCAGAGGTATTTCTGAATTTCATTTGGTTTTCTGAATACAAAGGTGAGTTTTGTTGGGGGGCGGGGGAGGAGTGTTTTTGGTAGTTTTAGAATACACTAACATTTCTAAAGCAGATTAAACTTTTCTGTAGAAGTGGATTCTCTATTGTTCACTGAACTTTTATGCCATTAAAAGCTGAAGAAAAAGCTGGAGAAGGATGCAGCATAATTTACAAATGGAGGCAGATATCAAGATGTTCCCTCAGGTTTTCTCTACTTTCTCCTCACCTGTATATTATTTATTATTATTATTTTCATATGACATGCTATGATACTAGCATGGTGTATTATGAAAAAAAGAGATGAAGAAAAAATAGGATCGCTAATATGGTGCTATGCGGGTGTTGTGTCGACACCCTACATGGCCCATCCTTAAAAACACCTGAAACATGTCAGCTGTAATAGACTCCCCCTTTCACCTATATGAATGAATGTAGTATAAACCCACCACAATGTTCTAATATAGGAAATTCTTTCACTGGGGGAATAAGGGAAAAATGATAGAGGTATCCGTCAAACCCTCTCTCTTTTTGATCACTATTAAACATACACAGGAAAGATGCAAATCATCTAAAAAGTGATACTTCAAAGTACTCCATTTTAGTGTAATCTATCCACTACTCTGCAATAAAAGAACATATTTTTCATGATAATTAGGGCTGGGGTTGAAAGCTGGTACTATAGAACACAGCACATTTTGGAGGTTCACTCTTACTTTGGTACCCTGCCAGTACTATTACAGAAAATGTGAAATACCTGCAATATCACAAGCAGCTAACATACACACCACTGAAACCAGAGCCGTTCTCCCTTTGCTGTTTTTCCTTAAATGTTAAAAGGTTAAGTAGAAATTTGCCAAACTTGCATTAATGATTGGGATTAGCATAAGTGATTAGCAAATTAGTAAGTGGAAACAATAAAAAAAAACCCACCAGATGCCTGGGTTGCTGAGTGGATTTCCTCAGCTTCTGCAAATTCCACAAAAAACAGCTACATAAAGCAAGATCACTCTCAAACTATCTTAAGGTAATGCACTGACTTGTAAAAGAACAAGCCTGTAATAACTTTCTAAATTGGTTTCACAAAGCCAAAGCCTGAATCAGCCTTCTTTACTCAGTACGTACCTCGCTGAAATCAGCACTTGATTGCCCTATCGCACACCTGCAGATTTTACTTTAAGTAGGAGGCAGAGTATCAAAAATACAATGGAAAGACAATAAGCCAGCCAGACAGAACCAACCAAAACCATTAATCAGAAAAAGGTACCTATGCTGAGTTCTAGACAGATTTACTACTTTTAGTAAAACTGATATTAAACATGTATTTAAGACACATTCAAATAGAGAAATTCACAGATTTTCCCTTAATCATGCACTGAACATTTTACACTCCATAGAACTTTGTTTTGCAGAGCATTAGTCTGTGAAAATATGTACATTAACCATGTAATTAAAAGGGCCCTGAAGATTTTGTAGATTGATTTTCTTATGTAACAATTATATTGACAAATTAAAAGGGAAGGTATAAGCAGTTGTGTTTTAATTCTAATGTCAAGTCCTTTGGTTATACAGAGCATTCTGACTGAGTCTGAAGTCTACCACTACTTCACAGAAAGATTTAGGGCACTTACAAAAATGCAAGGCATAAACCAGTTTATCTTGTTAATTTAAGTATTGTAAAATACGTACACTTTTATGTATAAATTAAATATTTGTTTCTAGTATCATGGGGCTCTGCCTAACATTTTAGGTTTAATGTAGACATTGACACACTAGGTTCTGTTAGTTTACTTCTCATCAGTGAAGCAGTCATTTACCTGTATGCTGATTTTCCAAGGAAGATTTTGTCACATTGGACTCAGAGCGTTTGGAATAATTCAATTTGTTTCAATCAATCTGCATATTAGGTAAAATCTCACAACAGCATTTTGAACTTTGCGAATGACTTTAGAGGTGGGTAACATGTTTAAAAAATTAAATAGAGCAAAAAAGTAACTGAACAGAGAATTAAAGTGTGGGAGACACTGTAATGGAGTAAGCATTTTAAAATGAAGTGCAGATTGCAATAACTGCAATGAAACAGTAAAGGAAAGCACAGCACAAGCCTAGCTTTTCTCTTTTGTAGTACTTATCTTTCTCAATGACTGGATTTGCTGCCTCTTTTCTTCTAAAAAGCAAAGATTACAAAAGACACACCTGGAAAAACACGGATGTGGTCTCCTCTGTTCAAGCCTCCCCCTCCCATCAGCTTCCACACTCCTCCCCCATCGTCTCTTTTCTTTCCTCAAAAGCAGAGCCTCAGCCACAGGAATGCCAAACCCTTCTTTTCAAGTAGCTCAGACTCACCATGTCTCCTTTCACATGCCAGGATGTGCCATTCAACACAGCTTTGCATGTACAAGTTTTTTTTTCAGAATCTGTACCAAGAGTGCACACAAATGGTCTAATTAAAATGAGGTAGTTTTCTTTACCAGGCTAACAGCTCCTCAGAGACTATTTTGTTAAGTGTACATGGCAGTGTTTTTTCAACATGTTACACATACACACACGGTTTTTACAGAGCTGTTGACAAACATTTAACATAAGAACCCTTGGAATATACATTTAATGCACTAATATGGCTATCTTATATGGAAGAGTTTAGGTCAGAAGACAAAGTGCTCTTACTAATTACTTACATTTTTAGTCAATAAAAGTTCATGTTGTAAATTAACTTAGGGGGAAAGAAAATTCCCTTTAGCCTAGCATGCATGCTCCACAAGTCCTCTGCATTGACAGAAAGAGGTGAACACCTTTTGGGAAAAGACATTATACCAGTGTGGAGTGCTCTGAGACCTAAACAATTAACAATGTCAGGGAAAAATTCCTACCTCTGTCACTCTCCTGCTGTGTAGCTATGGGGCAAGTCACTTCACTTGTATCTGCTTCAGTTTCTTTCTGTGTAAAATGTGGGTAATACTACTTACCTGACTTTGTCAAGTGTTTAGAGTTTTATGATGAAAAATGCTAGGTGAGAACCAATTCTAGAATACAATTTTAAAAAGTGTCATGGAGGGATAAACACCACAGAGATTTCCATAAATTTAGGATGCTAAACAATAGAACTTTTAGTTTAAACCATTTAAGATTAGTTTAAACACTAAATGATTTCATTTAGTTTTTGGCTGTTAAATGTAAATATGCAGTGTAATTAATTCTAGAGGGGTAGCCATGTTAGTCTGTGTACAGCAAAAACAACGAGAGTCCTGTAGCACTTTAAAGACCAACAATTTTAATTTCTGCAGGCATAAGATGTGGGTTGCAGCCCACGAAAGCTTAGGCCTGCAGAAATTAAATTTGTTGGTCTTTAAAGTGCTACAGGACTCTCATTGTTTTTAGTGAAATTAATAGGATTTAGAGATTAAATGTTGGTGCTATATGATTCTATTCTTGAAACATACATAGCTCCAAATGAAGTCAATGGGAGCCATGCGTGCGCATTCCAGGGTATTTAGTCCTTAAAACTGGCTGAAATGTAAAAAAGAATCAAATTCCTGAAACACATACTGAATGAAAAAACAGATTTTGAAAAATTCATAGTACTAGTGAAGCTCTGTCATTTTCTTGGTATAACAAAGTCTGACTTCTTTAATGAAACAAAAGTGTTATCTAAAATCCATATTGTAAAGAGTATATAAAATTAGCTATGATGTTCTAATCATGTAGCCTACCAGACAGAATTCAGGAAGGAGGAAATGGTCCAGTGGTTGGGATAGCTGGGAACTGGGAGAACCCTCTTGGACAAAATATTCCTGTATGACACTGAGCATGTCACTTAGTCTCTTTGTGGCTCAGCTTCTCATCAGTAAAATGGGAATGATAGTACCTTACAGGGCCGTTATGAAGTATTTAGATATTATGTAATGGGGGCCAATATAAATACCTACGTTGAGAGTGGATATCAGAAACAATTTTTCTTTTTGTTTGCTTCTGCAGTGCTGAAGGCACCTAAAAGCCACAGAGTGTTCAACAAAAATATAACTAAAACAGGAATTTTAAACACACAATTTAGCCCAAGAGCAAAACAAATTCCAGGTCCATGAGAAAAATTCTCCCCTCTGCAAAGCCCACCATCTAAACAAAAATCAATTCACTTTCCCTCAAGCGAACGGCAAACACGTTTTCAGCCTTGCCAAAAAGCACGCTACCAACGTTCGCTGGTATATTCCACCATGGCAAATCCTTCAGAGAGCAAGGCTAGCTTCTGTCATATGGTGAGATGCTCAGCCTAAAGAATTAAATGGGCCAATATTTGCAAGTGACCTCATCAGATATCAAAATATTTAGCCAATATCACTCACATATTTTGATTGTTTGAGGTGCATGAGGCAATCCTGGGCAAAAATGTGCCCCTCACAAACCTCTCTGTTTTCCAAAATTCTAGAATGCTGATGTAAACAAATATAATCTGTAGAGCACTGGTACAGAAGGTCTCAGCAGTGACTCTCTTGAGGGCTGTCTGCTGCAATTACCAGCATTTTCCACATGGAGTTTCTGGTAAACTGGAATCTTTTTTCCCCATGAGGACGTAATGAGCCATATAGGCAAGATGAAACGACTCCCCAGTAACTGCTGTTTTTGAAAAATCATATTAATTAAACTTAACAGTCATTTTGATTACTTTACCTAACTTCTAAAACCCAGAATAGATGGAAATCTGCCTATTGTTCTTCAGGCAACAATAGAAAAAATATCAAAGACAATGTTCAGAGGTCAGAGAAAGTACTAGTACTGAAATGTTTTTTCTTTAACAGAAAATGGAAACAGTTCCACTTCACTAACAGTATAGTTAGAGTTCAGTCTGCATTTCTATTATGACCATTTGTTTATAGGGGTTTATAAATTTAAGATATAAACAACCCAAGCTTGTTACATAGGGTCTCAGCTCAAAGATATTTATTTAGCCCAGTCAAGCTATTTTAAAATTAATACAAAACAGGCATACACAGTTGCACACATGCACAATTATATACACATACACACACACACACACACACACAGGAAGTATTCTGAGTATATTATGTATAGCATCATACAAGAATTTAGATACAGTTTAATAATTCATATGTAGTTTAAAGAAGGGAAACAGCTGTAAGTTCTCTCAACACTGCTTGAAGTAGCAAATTTTTTGAGAAATCTTAAAAGTAAAGCAAAGCATTAAAAACAAACTTTTTTTGATAAAGTGTGTTATGCTACACAGAATTATCAGAGTGAAATTATGTCTGTTAAGTGACAATAGATACACACTGTGAAAAAGGTAGGATCACCTCCTTCACTAATACAGGAGAGAAGACTGTTCAGTGGATAAAACTAACCAAGATACGAGATGATCCTGAGACTCTCTGGCCCCAATATCCAAGCTATCAACACTATCATCCTGTTGAATAAACACCGCTTTTGGAAAGACTAAACCTGTGCAGTCCTTAGTGGAAAGTCCCTGAGTAAATTATAACATTTGAGGGACCAAAGAGAGGAAATAAGGGCAGGTCATTATAAGCCACTTGCCTTTACAACCGGCTGTAAAAGACAATGCAGACAGGAAGCTTCCCACCGAGATCAAGGTGCACAATCCTCAGCTAAAAATAAACAAGCAGTGATAGTCACATCTGTTGGAAAATGTCATTTGAGTCTGAACTCACAGGTGCTAAAGCAACAGGAAGAGAATGGTGCTGTATTTCAGACTGCAAAAGGACCACAAAATAATAATTGCAGATTGGCGATGCATCACCTTTGGTGCTAAGATAAAGATAAACAAACACCAGGGAGCTATTAGTTTACTTTAAAAAAAAATTACATTTTCTCATATTTTCTCTTTATCCCTCAGCTCCCAGCTGCAAATCCCATTCGCTTTCTGTAGGAAACCTTCCTATCAAAAGTCACATCGATAAAGTTACAATATATATTCTGAAATTAAATTCACTAACATGGGTTCTTGTCCTGAGCTTCTTTTTCTTTTCTATTTATCTGATTCTCACCATGACTAGCTTAGTTGCACCCAACACCATAAATCTACAAACTTAGAATGTCAATTTAAGTGTCATGGAGATGTGTTACAAGTAATTGTTCTCAGGAATGGGACATATATACACATTTACATACAGACTTTCAATTCTTCAGATTCTCCTTGCCTGTATATATTTACCTTACCTTGAATCATCAACAATTAAGAATATTGCCCAGGGTAGTGGCAATACTGTTTCACACGATACTGCCTCTAAAAATGAGGAATTTTCTCATAGTGATGAAACTGAATGAGCTATTGATTGAATATCATCTATAGCAATGTGAACAGCACCTCCTAATTACATTTACAATGGCAAGCTACATTACTCTTCCTCAGACCTTAACTCAGATAAGGGGCCAAATTAAGTCTTTCATCATCCTGAATATTATATAGACACGCCCAAGTTTTCCAAGAAAAGTTCAGCAGATTCAGACTACTTCTATCATTAGGTCCTATGTGTGAATATGAAATTGCATGAAAAACCTGGTATGTGATCACTCCAATAAGTTCTCCACTAGTCTAATTTTTTGAGTTCACTCCACTCTTTGTTAAAACTGGAAACAATCAAAGACTCAATGTTCAGCAACAACATTCACACAAACATGTACCTTTCTCTGTTTGATGCCCAGACAATTGTTTCCAAAGCCGTAAATGTGAATCCTAGAACTACATTAGTAACCAGGTAACTTTTAACTAACAGTTTAATTTCCTGCATTTTGAATAATATCAATTTATACATTATAAAATCACCGTAATGGAAATATTTTTTAGGGGGAAAACGTTGCTCTATAGTGTAGCAGTCAATCTGAATGGGACAGATTACAGGAGAGATAGTTCAGAAAATAATTATTGAATACAACATTTTTTGTTATATATAATTTCATCTCCACTTCTAGAAAATGGTGAGAAGTTTAAGGAGAACTGAGGTAAAGATAAGTAATTAGGTATGTCTCCAAATCTTTTATCAAATTTTATGGATCTTATCTGAGGACCAAAACATGGGGAACCAGCTCTTAAAAGTATTCACAGAACATAGGACATCAATTCTATAATGTTTAATAAAGCTGCCCATCAAGTGCCATATTGTGACTCTGCATATCTCTGTCAGTGCAGTCGGCAACCTCTGCCAGAAAGTAGTTATGAAGCTAGTTGAAGGTGCAGGGATGCCTTTGAGCACTGGTCACTTAGAAGAAGCTCTCACACAGAACTTTAACAAACTTCTCAAATTATGACTTTTTGAGAACTGGTTAAGTCAAGCAGAATACCAACTTCACTTCCCCAAGTTAACAAGAACCCACTTGAATATCCAATGAGGATGCTGTTCATGTGGCGATCGCTACATGTTTTACAAAATAAGCTTAAGCAATTTTTATCCCCATTTTACAGATGTCAGAACTGAAGCAGTTGACTTGCCTTAATCTGAGGCAGTTCCCCTTGGTTTATACAATTATGTTTTTGAGGAGCAGTGGAGTAGGAGAGCGCCTTACCTCAAAAATACTCTTAGAGAGTAGAGATATCCCCCAAACTAGGGAGAAAGTAGTGATAATGCTTTGGAAAGCAGCAGTCTTTGCCGTTGTCACCAGTGGCAAAACATCTGAGAAGCAAGAATCAGTGGCATGGCCAACCAGATGTGGTTGCTGGGTACCAAGTTTTTAGCTCCTTCCAATTTCTGTGCAGATGGAAGATAACTAATAAGTCAATATTAGTGGAGATGTTATGATTTAGAATGGTCTGGCTTTATAAAACAGACCAACCTTCGATGTAGCTTTGTTACAGAAAAGTCAGCTTTGCTTATCTAAAGAGAAGAAATGTAAAATGAAATCCCTGGAAATCCCATATAGTGAACTGGACTCAGAAGGGCCAAAGGACAGGATCAACACATCTAGGTTACCATGTTGGCTTCTGCATGGTGCAAACGGAGTCATATCTTTTTTTCCTCTCATATTAGCAATTCCTTCTGTGCATGAAGGAGGAACCCCACCACCCTACAATGGGAAAAACAGAAGTAGACAGGGCTACAAACAGTGCCCCTCTGGTCATATACCAAAGTCAAAAATACCAATGCATATCTGATCTTCTTACCAGTCTAACCATAAGAGGGCTTGATTTGCTCAAGGCATGTACTAGAGACAGAACATTTTATATCCCATCCTTATACCTCCATGAAAATTATTCAGAAGAATTAATAGGAAACTAAGCTTCCTGTTCTGGGCACTGGGAAAAACCCTCACAAGGGAACAGGGTTTTTCTGACAAACCTAAGAAGAGGAAGGCTTAAGTGAACAACAACAATAATATATAGGACTAAATTAAAATTAAAATTTTTTTTTGTGGGAATGGTACTATATTACAACAGTATCGTTTCTAACATTTTAAATTTTTTACATTTTATAATGAACATTTCTAGCCATGCTTTAAAAAGGAGCAGATCCCCTTTCCACTTTATATATACAAATCACCCTCCCAACTCTCCACCTGAATTCTTAGCTTCTTAGCTATCCTCTCTGATTCAAGTTGGCTTTTATATGAAAAATGTGCCATTCCTTAGCATCACTCAAGGACACTTGTCATGCCTGAGGAAGAAGCAATCTTAGAGACTGCTCGTAAAGACATACACACACACTGTACAGTGATAATAGATTTACATTTTTATTACGCACGCACACTTTTAAAAATTAGAATGTACAGGTTGGCAGAGGGGAGTTGTAGGAGAGAGGATTAGGAAGAAGCACCTAGAGAAAAAGTACTAAAACATTTTTCTTATTCATAATATTAGCTATCAATTACTCTTTTATGTCACTCATTTAATCCCCATTGCACACCACCACCTCAGGACTGGCAAGTACTCATTCAAATGGAAACATTATGCACATATTTTGGGTATATCTAACCATCTGAGGATTCTGGCATTAAATCAAGGAAGTTGTGGTTAAGGTGGTCAGACCGCCATTGTCTAAAGTGGAGCTGGTAAATTAAAAGACTGAAATTGAGAAAGGGAACCAAACAAACACCACCAATGAAAACAAGATTTTTTTTTTAAATCTTGATTGATTGAATAAAGTAGGGTGCTAGTATACAGATTATAGTTCTAGGGCATATAAATGCATAGTACACTACAATATAAGTAACCTTCAGAAGGGAACAATATCCCAAATTAAAACAACATTTAATAGTGTAGGAGTTCTACATCCAAATTCAGCCCTAGGGTAAATGGGTTCAACTCCATCAAAAAGCTTTACCGGGAGGTTGAATTTACCCGCTACTGCCGAAAGAGTGTCAGATTTTTAGAATGAAATAATAATAAACAGCATTCAAAACATCTAAAATCTACCCAGTTAAACAAACATCTATTTAAATTACCGGCATCCAACTGTGAAATTAATAGCTACCTTTGGCTACATCTTTCTTTGTTCTTCAATAACTTCCTTCATGCGGGGCTCAGCTATGGAGACATTTATTCATAGTGAGAAACACCTTACTCCATAAGAAGTCCCATTACTTTCTGTGGAATAAGACACTTTTCAACATGAATAAGGGTATCAGAATCTAGCCAAAACTGAAGTACTGGAGCACCGGCATGGGCCTGGCAGGATCAGTACAATGAACTTGAATGAAACAATAACACTAGCACAGAACAGATGTACATCACAGGCTTATTACAATTATTTAAAAAATAAAATCATGGCATTTGTGCTCCACTGTATTTGATACTCTACCAGATGTAGTTTTTATACCATCATTCAGAGAAAATAGTTGATTGGTGTTTCTAACATCTCTATAGCAGAAAAAACTGCAAAAGGTTGAGCATGAAAACTCCCACCAGAGCTGAATTTGTATATAAAAGACAAACTGTACTAAGATGGTGATTCATTTCAGTATTTTCAGACAACGAACTTGGTTTTCTTTTCTAGCCTCTTTTCTTTTATAAATTAGCATTACAAAGCATACACATGATTCAGAGGAAGACATTCTTTAGCCAGGATAACTGGAAGAACAGCACTCTAGTTCGACTGCTGTGATAGTGGAGCTTTGGAGGAACAACTAATTTGCAGGAACAACTAATTTCAGGTTTTAACCACCTGTATGAAGAATTAGTTCTCTGATCAGAGGATTTCAGGGACTGGGATTTATGAGCAGGACTGTCAGAAGTATAGGAAGCAGAATACAGTATTTCCAGCCCCCTTGCCAAATGTACAGTTCATTCAATTCATTTTACACAGATTAAAATAAATCATATTTTGGCCTCACAGTTGAGAGAAATTTCAGAAATATCAATAGAAAACCCATCCATACTTCCTGCCACCAAGCCAAGTCAGCCTATTTCCAAGACAAACATATGTTCGGCCTGACCCAAACAGGAAATCACAAAAATAAAATGTGTCAGCTCTTACCAAAATGGTCAAAAAGAGACTTTTTAAAATTCAAGTCAATACCATAATTTACCTGTAGAATCCCTGAAAGAGCAGGCATTACAAATGACTCTGTTATTCGTATATCATTCCTCAAGGACTCCTGACCAAGACACCTTTCACTGGTTATGTTAATGTTGCACTGGCAAGAATATTTATTCAAGTTAATGCATTTTACAGAAAGTCCAATCTCACTCATGTTAATTTTAAAACAATAAACCAGACTGACATTTACTATGTGTGTATGTATATAGCATGCTCTGTCTCACTTACTCTCTGAGTTAAAAGACTGTAAAGAAATAAGGTGTTCCAGTGACAAAAATGCAACCTCAAGAATACATCTTTATCTGTGTGTTACATCATCAGCCCTTTAAGATGTTTATAAACGTACATATCTGTTTTCCTGGGTTTTGTTCTTTGCATCCTACAGACAAGTGATATTTTTGTAAACTAGTGTAAGTTCTGTACAATAGTATGAAGATACTTTATCAACACGTATAAATATTTCTATTATTTTATTTTAGGCAAGAATTTCTAATTCACTGGAATAGAATTTTTGTAGCTAAAACTTTTTGAAGCTTCAGAAGGTGAAGTCAACTTGGTTGTTATATTTAGAATTTTTTGCTGACATTTCTGAAGCTTTAAAAGTCATGTATTTATTGGTAACAATAAGTGAGCATTATTTATTTTCAATTATTCATTTTTTGAGCATATAAAAGCTTTTAAAGAGTCAGAAACAGCCACTGAGTTTTCTCCTTTATAGAAGAAAACTCTAACTGGATACCATAATGGGTACAGGAAGGTTTTGGGACCTACCACATATACAAAGTGACAGCACTGTTAACGATAATTATTCCAAAAAGTTGTTTCTATGCATTTTACATTATTCAAAGAAATGTCAGAGCTATGTTTTTTAGATAACAAATATAGTCATCTAAAAATATACAACTATGAAATATATTTTTGATGACCTAAGTATAAAATATGGCCTTTTTGGTAGCTGGTTATTTTTGGCCATATCTATTTAAAACCTGAGTCAAGAAAAATACATTAAATTATGCTTGTAACATGAAGAAATGCCATAAAATGCACACTTGTGCATGGCCATAACATCTACAAGCCAGAATTTCACAGGGTGTAAGTTGGCATTGTTACATTTCATTCAATGGAACTATGCTGTAGAGAAGGCTGCTGCAATGTGGGAATTGCAAAGGAAAAGGGAGAGTAAGAAAGGAAAGGACAAAGAACCAAGAAGACCCCAGAAGAAAGGAAGACATCTTTTTAAATAAACTGACTATCTGTTTCAACTCTTTGAAAACTAAAATTCCCCTAGAGAGACACAATGAGTTCTGCATGACAGAAAGAATAAAAAGTTCAGGGCAAAATATCTATTAAATATAAAGATACATTAGATTAAATTAGTTTGTAATTGAATAAATCCATGATGAAATAAAGAAACTAATGCAACCAGGAATGGCAAATTAAGATTTTTTTTCTTGGCACAAAGTAATTAGCTTAAGTATTCAGGTATCATAACAGCCAAGAAGTAAGTGGTTGCAAAGAGATTCTAATTTTTAAAGGTGCTTTCAATAAACAATTCTTTTTAGTTAAACTATATAAAAATGCATTTTTTTCTGGGCTAGTTGGAGTTTTAGTTTGTTTTTAACTTACAAAGCTCATGTCAGTTTGACGTGAAAGTCATGTTCCCACATGAAATATTAATGTTCTTATTTTACATTGGTGGGCGTGCTTTATTTCAACAAGCTGCAACTTGCTATAGTCACAGTAGCTTGTTCTCCCGGGCTACATTTGTAGGTCAAGAAAAAGCAGCCTTAATAGGATTATGCATTCAAGGTTAGCCTACAAACACGAAACAGTTCTCCTCGTCCAAACCCTTACTACAAAGCTGTACTATGAAGTAATTACATGTATTCTGAACTTTAGAACTATTAAGAGATATTCAGACATGTAGTTTTGGAACTAAGGTAATATTCAGCTATAGTGAAGAAAGTGGTAGGTGGCTGCTTTATTCCATCCCTAAACTAGACAACAGAGTTGGGTGGGAACTGGAATTTCCATCCTTGTAGACCACCATGAACCCAGGAATCCTGGAAGCCCCAGCTCTACAGCAATCTAATCAAGTGAGTTGCCCAGGAGCTGATAGCTTGGAAGCTCTTGGAGCCCTTGCTCCATAACAACCCACCAGGTGCGCTGCAGAGGAACTTGGGAACCAGGTAGGTGTCAGCAGAACTGTCATCTAAATTGATGAATTCCCACGGAACATTTCAGTTTCTACAAATCAGTGTTTTCTGACAGAAACACATTCCACCAGAAAATGTCCAACCAGCTCTATAACACAGGAAGAAGAGAAAGCAAAAAATGACGACAATGACATTAATTTTAGGCATGTTTAGGTTGGAATTCTGCAGTACCAAATAGAGAAAATCATACTTAGATTTGACCTTTCAGAGTGTGTACCCATACAGTTGTTCTCCAAATAGGCATATCTACAAAATTCACTGACAAGAAAGAACCAACACATTTTCTCAGACTCTAGGGTGTGGCATAGTAACTTTACACTGCCATGATGGCAAAATATTATCCTAAAAGATGTTATATCTCACCCCTGGAGCATTCACACTAGTGAAAGAGGACCTTCTGGTGGCACAGAGCCCGCATTGATATTTCTGTCACTCATCACCCTACACTCCCTGTTGCCTGTGCATGGGGTGGGGGGGCAGGGGGGAAGATACCCTGGCAGAGGCTTCTCTATCCATCAGTCATACTGTTCCCTTGGGAGCTGCTCACAACAGACAGCTCAGAGCAGCCTAAAGACTGCTCTAAATTCAACTGTCACACAGCTGAACCAGAAAGAGAGAAGCACAAAGAACACCCTATCAGCACATCATTATCTGCCCTGTGCACTTCTTGGCTATAGCAGAAGATGTGAACCACTGTTTTCTTCCCTATAAGCCTGTTCCAAAGCCCACTGAGAAGTCAATGGAAAGAAGTGAGGAAGGATAGTCCAGCAGGTGCGGCACTGGACTTAAGATGGAGAACTGAGTTCAATTTCTGGTTCAGCCATCTCTTTCCTGTATGATTTTGTACTTCATTTAATCTATTCTGTGCCTCAGTTCCCTATTAAACACTATGCTACCTCAGCAGGGTGTCAAAAGGATAAAATCCATTGATGAGTCTGAGGCCCTCAAATGCTATGGTGATGAGGGCTATAACTACACCTAACTAGATAGCTGTTAATGGGTTCTAAGTCATGCTTTATGTCCCATTATACATTTTCTATGAATTGCTTGTATCCAGCTCATACATATATGTAACCTAGATTTACTTATGTATAAAGATATATGCCAGTAATATTGAAACAATACAGCTTCGCCACAGTTAAGATTGCAGCAGACTTTCTGTAATGAAGAGAAATTTTGTTACCACTCAAACTCTTGAGGAAAGTACTTTTAATTGGCAAGTGTAGGGAGTAGGGATTAGAGGGCATGTTTGGTTTTAGAATCCCAATAGAGTGCCTAATGAGTGGAGGAAAGCAGGCAGACTTTTAAGGAGCCACACAGTTTATAACCAGCTTTCCACCACAGGCCCAATCCATCCGGTATTTGCTCTTGTATAAGATGACAAATTTTGGCCAAATCTGAAATGAATCATACATGGTGTTTTTAAGATGTGGGAGTCAATAAAAAACTTAGAATTTTAATTTTAGGAAAAAAAGAATGTATTTTGGGGAAGAATATCTTAAAAACAGTTTAGAATATGAACTCAGGGTGTTGGGTTTTGTTTTTTTTGTTTTTTGTTTATTTAAACTGTCCTCTGTGAAAATGAACACTTTGAAAATGAGGATGCTTAAATTTGGAGTTATTTGTTGTACACTTTTTAACTTCACTTTATGCTAATGAGGTTCTTACAAGATCCTCAGTGGCTAAACACAATGGGGTCTCCCTGTGAGCTCCTAAACCAGGTTAAAGGACTTTAAAGAGTACATAGGTACAGCTTTGAAGTAATATGAAGTAGCTCTAGCAAGCAGGAGACCAGTATTTCCTAATTAATGAAGTTGTCATTTAAGATGTAATCTAATTTACATCCTTCTAAGAGAAGAAATAAATTCTATATGGCTGGTGTGCCAGTATATTCACTTGGAAATTCGATCAAATGCTTGAGGAAATTATCTGACACAAAACTTCATTAAACTGAAATTAGGATTGTTATTACATATCAAGCAACAGTAGCAAAGGGGGGCAACAATAAACGATAAAAAAATATTTGAAGCTCAGAAAAAATTAAGTTATAGTAAAATTTCAAAAAAGGAAAAACAAATGTTAGACAGCGCAGATCAACATAGTTAAGGCCACTGAATAACAAACTATGCTCCAAGGGGCACCAATCACTTCCCATCTACCACAGCAACAACTTTGTTTCAACAGTAAACTCTTAAACTTATGTTTGGATCAAGGACTTTTTTTAAGTGCCTAGAGAAATTGCAGCTACAGGCACCTTACATTTTGAGATGACGTCCTTTTATAGCTGGCTATCAAGCATGTGAACCTCAGAACACTGGTATCATAAATAGCTTTATACACATATATCTGTGTCGGTGGAGAAAGTGTGATTTAGTAGTTCATCACTACACTAACCTTTGTTGTTTCCATTTAAGTGGCAAAATCTAATCTGTTAACTGTAAGAGGTTTTTATACGTAAATATGAAAGTTCTGTGTCTTAACACCACCTTGTGGGTGTCAGCATATCCAATCTGTGGGTCTGATCCAAATCCTACAGTAGTCACTTCCACTAACTTCAGTGAGCTTTGGATCAGGCAAATTGTGAACAAAGAGAGAATAACTGCCTTTTTTACAGTTTTTTTTTCAAATACACAAATTGGCAGTTAGAGCTGAATTTCTGCAAAGTGGCCTTAATCTACCTGGAGATTCCCACTGGATTATTACTCCTGTGTATAGGAAGCTGGGACATGTCAGGATGTGGCAAAGCTGAACTACATCCAACCTTCTATAGGGATAAGGAGTCTCACAGCAGCAGCAGGTGTTAGACCATGAGCCATCAAGACAACGGGAGTTTTCCCAGCCATTCTGCAGTAAAACTAAGGCACTCACTCTATGAACTTGTGATATATGGAAAGACAACGCTGTCTCAGAGGAAAGCCAGATACTTTTACCATTTCCTCCACAGGCAGAGTTAAGGTTATTCGGATTCCTTTAAGCATTTTTATAATTTGCATTTTTAAAAAACACGTTTTACTTTATAATTACTTACGGTTTATTACAATTTTTAAAATTACTACTGTAGGTTTTCAACCACTGCACTTGGTGCCTATAACAAAAGGACTGCCCTAAATATATCTGTATCAGCCCAGTCTCAACACCCTTATCAAAGAGAGAAAAAGAATGATCTTTATAGCATTCCCAGGAGTTTAATAGTTCCGATTAATCTGTTAAACACTACAAACTCACGAAAGTAACACTTCAGCATTCTTTCAGTTTTCCCTTTCTTATGTTACTGATGCATTTAAAAACATTTTTATGTTTTTATCCGTAAAGGTTGGTAACATCAGTTTCACCATTTGCACACTACCCCCAAAAATATGTCTACTGATAATCAAAATTTACAGATAGTGAAGTAAAAAAATGCTTCTTGAAAAACTTAGTGTTTAAGGATATTTAGTTTATATATTTTGACGTGATGTTGACAATGTGTTATTTTAACTGTTATAAAGTTTTATGTTTATGAACCTCAATGCTTACCATCATTAAATACTTATTGTCTTACCCCTCAATTGTCAGCCCTCCCCATCAATTTTCCACAACTGTGAAAGTTTAAATCAATAAAAATGGGGGGAAAAAATTCTTAAACCCAATAATGTTGTGCAACTGTGAAAATTTAAATCAATAAAAATCAGAAAAACGCTTAAAAATAAACATTGAAATTATCTGTCAAAATTATTTAAAAAAAATAAAAATTGAATTTGTGACCTTCCTGGGGCAGAAACCTTGCCTTTTCTTGCTCTGTAAAAGCATCAAGCACAATTTGGGACTCTATCAAAACAATGAATAATAATTAGGATGATGATATTAACGTTCATTTTAACAATGACAATAACATTTTAACTCTAATTTGAAAAAAATTTGTTGGTCTTTTGTCATTTTTTCATATAAGACAAAGGCAGAATCATTTACAATGGTGAGAGGGACACACTTTGGAAGGACTTATTTGCTGCTTCAGAATAATTAAGATTAAGAAAATTTTCTCAACTAGCCAGCTAATGTATCAGGCACAGACTATTAAGTTTAACACAATAAGCTTTTTCTCCTGGCCTTCACTACTACGATTAATGTATCTGGTGTGTGCTGTCCCTTAGGACCACAAAAGAGATTTTATAAACTGTTAGGACAAATGCTGACATGCATCTAACTTTGTTTACCACTGAAGCCAGGCCAAACACTACTAATTGGAGTTCTTCTTCTACACAACGATTATGTACTAATTAGTCCACTTCCTAACCCAAATGTTCCAAGAAAAACAAAGAATGCATGGCAAACTGCCACTAAGTTGCAGTAGCATCAAGCATGCTATTTTACAAATACAGCCAGATATGGATAGGTAAGAAATAATCAACCTGTTTACCTAGTTACATGGTATACTGTACCACATTTAACACAAGATTCTACTACCAGCTTGTTTTAAATATTAGTATCTGAAACTGCAAATCAGTACAAAGGTCTTTGTAACTTGCTGTTAGTGAAAGTATTGAATTAGTGATACAAGAGAAAAATGGAACATGATATGAAACATGAATTACAAGCAGAGTGAGTAAACATATGAGGAAAGAAACAGAACTGTTTAACAATTTATTATTCTGACAGCAGACTGAGTAGACTTCTGCTTTTATTCTAAAGTCTAGTGCTAGAGTGCTCAGTTTCAAAGATAAAGACCATCTTCCTACTAAATGGTTTAGAAAGCACTATTATTGCGATAACTGAAGGTAGCAAATTTACATGACTGTTCAAAAATTCAGTTTAATTTCAGAGGAAAAGAACGCATGGGTGGGGACACAGAGAAGCTGAAAATGTCTGAGACTTCAGTGGAGGCAAATGTTATCTTCATAGAGCACTTTATGTATCAGTCAGATTTAAAAAGATATATTGTATTTGCTCTTTGGCACACAGACTATCACGCAGTAAGTCTGTAAAGGCCCTCGCGCAATGAGGCTCTGATCTGATTGGCCTTTCAGTGCTACTACAATATCATGTTCAATATAAATATGTTAATAATAATAATAATAATAATCTATTGCTGCTTCTAGTATAAGGAGGAGAATTTCTAGATTTGGAATTTTGAGCATTACTCAATGGATTCTAGCTTTGGATCTCAAATATTCATAAAATCTGTAACCTGTAGAGTTCATGGCACTCAGCTTCTGACATTCATTTGAAGGCATAATTAGCTATCTTTATTTTCTGTGATATATATAACCGTATCATCTGGTAACCTCCTTTCTGGCAGACCAAGCAATGCAATAGGTCTATACTTTCCACAAGACTTAAAATGTATTTATATAAAACCGTGGTGGGGAATATTTGTTGTTATTTATACTATAAGAGGAATTTTGTTTGGTTCCCAAACCAGGATACACATCAACAGCGGCTAGGAAGTATAACCCTCAATAGGTCATAGTGGCATGTGCACACGCATGCAATTGCCATCTACTGGATGGAATGGGCCAAACTTGCTCAATACTTAGAAGCAGGGTGTCAAACAGAGTCTTGAAGCCGAATTTGATCCTGATGTTCAAACACCTCATCTCCGGCCTGCAGCTGCCTCTGTAGTTTACAAAGGGATTCAGTCCACAGCTGCGTCCCTGCTGCAAAAAGCCAGGAGGAGCCACAGCCAGAGAGGGAGGAGATGAGGATGGAGCTCACTTATGACTGGGTCCAGGCACCTCAGCCCTCTTCTAGCATTGGCCTTTTGTACAACCTCTGCCTCCACAGTCTAGAACTGGGGCTTAAAGAAGTCTCCTTTCCAGCCTCCACCTCCTATCTCTGATGAGCCCATAGCAGCACCCCTCACCTTTCTCCCGCTTGACCTAGCCACCAGGATCTGAGGAGGTTTCTTTCCAGCTCCCTCCTCCTCCTCACACTGCCGCCATTGCCAGGTACCATAGGATCAGGTGAAGGGAACTGCTGATTCTGAACTACCCCTTTTGCAGACAGGAGGGTTAACAGAAGTGGGACAAATCTCCCAAGGGGAGAGAGAGAAGAAAACAAGGGGGGGAGGGTAAATGCTCAAAGCAGTGTGAAGGGAGGAAGATTCCCAAAATAGAGATAGGGAAATTTCCCAGAAAGGTGCGTGCAGGCAGGGCAGGGTGGGGAGGATGGCATGGGGGAGCAAGAGTGGGTACATCAACAGACAGTAGATGGGAGGTTTCCTCAATGCAATTACTTTGTTAATAATGCCACACCACTTATCTAGCTACAAAAAACTCATTCTGTAGTTGGACAAGTCTGTAATATTTGCCTCTTGCTTGTGAGCTTTTCACTGTCAGCCCATGGACTCTGACCAGATGAGTATCACAGCCCACACCACAGAATGAGTATGAACCCGGATTACGTGTTCCCATTGCCAAACGAATGGAGCTTCTTCTTACATTCAACCTTTTTCCCAGTTACTAAAGTCAGATTGCTCTGTCCTTCAAAGCCTTTTATCATAGAAAAACAGGCACTCGGGACAATTCAGCACTGCTATGGAAAGGATCTAACTCAAACTATTAAAACGGTTTCTCAAACTGTTTCTCTATTTTTATATATATATATATATTTATTTGTATTAGACTCTCTCATGGAAGCTGATTTTCTGTTTGTTCATTCAACCCTTAATCTCCAGTATCATTAAGGGAAATAATTCACCTTTACAATTATGGGGAAGCCCCGTTAAAACTCTGGAATACTTATTTAATTCAAATGCACATCAGGTTTTTGGTAGGAAATGGGAGGTAATTAGTGTCTGCAGCTTTGTTTAGGGTTGCAGATGCCAAAGGATATAGTCAAAAGGTACATGTAATCAGTACTCACAGAGTATAATTAAGAAGGAAGGATAACACTCCACACATGGTATGTATTACAAATATAAACAACTTCAGAAGTCTTTTTTTTTTAAAAAAAAAACTGTAAAACTCTTTGCAAAAAATAATCTCCTAAATATAACTGAATTCGTCACACAAACGTTGAGAATGCTGCCATGAAAGTCAACACTGACTTCATTTGTCACTTTTTTTTTTTTAATAAAAAGCCAAAATATTCGCAGGCCCAAACCAACCTCATTTAAGGACAAAAAACATTTAAAAATTGAAAAAAACATGACAGCCATGATTAATGTTGACTATTTAATGGTGCTTTACAGCTAACAGAAGAAGCATAAATTAGCATGCAAACTTTTTCCTCAAAGCAGTAGTGCCATTATTTGACATTTTTTAAGGTTAGTAAACAATCAAGAAAGCAAACATGTAATTCTAGGTTCAAATTATTTTAGAAACAAAGGAAAGAAGAAAATTTGCCAAATGGAGAAGGAAAGCATTATTGAGATTTTTCAGAAGCGCTCAGCTTTGGCCTGAATGGGCTTGGTCTAACTGCTGACTTCAACAGAAAGTTACATCAATGCTCACTGCTTCTGAAATGCCAACACCTTATTTGTAAAATTCCAAAATAGTCCTACAGGCAATGGAACATAACGGCAAAATTAAAGAGAATAAAAGCTTTTGATAATTTCTCTTTCATTCAGTACATTACAATGCCTACATCAAAGAATAGGTCTTTACTGAGAACAAAAATGGAGAAAGAGGATTATGAAGAGTTTTATAATGTAAACTATTCCCTAATGATCACATTTCTCATACTATAAAGACGCATGTTACTCACTTCTCAGCAAACTCCATTCTCCCAGCAAACGCCACACCACCTAAGGTTTAATGCTTTTACCAACCAGAGATGGTGATTATACCAAGGGAGCAGCCCGCTGGTTATTTAGGATCCAATCTGCATCCGACTGAAGTCAATGGGAGGCTTTCTCCTTACTTTCAGTGAGCTGTGAATCACACCCTTAACTTCAGTATCCTGAGGTGGGCAGGAGGTTTTCATATTTTTCTGTAATGTCGATCACATCATCTCAGACTCCTCCCCTTGCATATGGGACACAAGGATCATTTTCTCTTCCATTTATGATCATATACCATCCCTGTAATTGCTAATGTGAAAAAGTGATGGTAGGAAAGTATATGCTTTACTGGCATAATTACATTGGTATAATTGCACTGCTATAGCTACACCAGTGTAACTCATGAATAAGAGTGTCCAAACAGGAAGTTATACCAGTATAACTATAGCTGTATAATTATATTAGTAAATTTCTCTGCCCTTTACCTCCTCTGTCCACCTGTCCTGTTTCTGTTAGCTGGAAACAAAGAGAAGAGTCGGCAGCACATGACCAACCAGGTCTCACAGATCACCAGTGGTCCATGGACCACATTTTAAAAACTTTGACAACGGAAGGGCTGTCCTTTCTTCTACACATGGTATGACAAGGTCACATTTTCTGGGCAAATTTTGCCATTAGTTACAACTGTGCAAACCCACTAAAGCCAGCAAGATAGCATGGGTAAAACCAAGAGCAGAAGTTGGCCTTCTCTATGGAAGAAATACCAACAAGTGTCTCCTCCTTGGTAAATTATAGTTAGCACTGAAAGTCAATTTAAAAGCCAGACACAATTTTACTTTACGAACTCTACCACAGGCTGTGGAAGTCACTTCCAAAGGCTATTTCAGTGTCTACAGCATTTTATCTACCTTTTAACAAAACATAGATATTTGGACCTTGCAGTGGAAAGCAGCTACTGTTTTGCTCCACTGAAATAGAGATGAACTTTGATTCTACCAAAAGCTGACAAGATAGGGATTCTTTCTCCGCACTGCAGCATTAAAGCTGTGGTTGTCACATCCATCAGATTCTAACTGAAACATCTGTCAAGAAGCACGATATTTGCTAACACAGAACAGGATCTGCTTAGCTGGGCCTTAAGCTAATGGAAGTAGTGAACTGTAAACAGGCAATGCTCTAGGACAGAAAATGTCAAAAGAACTGAATGTAAACAATCATATATAAGGAAAAATGAAAACCCAACCTCCTGCAACAGGTAGAAAAAGCTGAGGCCTTCACTCAACAATTTACTTGGGAAACTGAGAATACCAGTATTTATTGGAGATAAACCTTATATGATATAGTAGGTATAAAGGAAGGGTGAAAAAACATTCCACAGTGTAAAACAAATGCTGGTCATATGCATCCTTTTAACAGAATTAATGTACTCCCTCAGTGCTACACCTATATATAAATGGAATGATAAAAGCACCTATTGGTAGATATACTGTATAGGTTGCATTGTCATTTCCATGGCTTGGACTGTTTCTAATTTAAAAAGGAGAGATGCATTATACAGCTCTTTTACTAAATTTACACTAGAGCATTATTCTAGTACCTCACCGCTATCCATGAATTTTGAAAGGTATTTCAGCTAGGCAGAAGCGTATGTGCAATGAGATGCACAAGGGACCGTATTCCGTCTTCATCTACATATGTATAACTCCCACTGTAGACTCAAACATGTGCGTAAGTGACATTGTACCACACAAAATAATTTCAAGTTCTTAACAGTTTTCCCCCAAGTCAGACTGGCAGACTCTTGCAGTTTTTCTCTGTAGCCTGGCTCACTTGCTAGTTTGAACTAGAGTAAATGGTGTAGTTTCTATAACTTGAAGTCTTTAAATTTTGATTTGAGGAATTCAGTAACTCAGCCAGAGGTGAAAGGCCTATTGGAGGAGTGGGTTGGTGCCTGAGGATCTGTGGCCAGCAATGTGCAGGAGATCAGGCCAAAGGATCATAACGGTCTCTTCTGGCCTTTAAGGCCCGGTCTACACTTATCTTTGGGATTCGGCGGCAGTCGACGAGAGATATGCAAGTGACGTAAATCACTTGCATATCTCCCGTCGACTTTGCTGCATCTGCTCAGTGTGCAATCCACACTGTGCTGCGTCAAAGGGAACAGCGTTCCCTTCAACGCAGCGATACGCCACTTACCAGGGTGGTTTTCCTGCGTCGATTGCTGGATCGTTTGAGAGGGTCTGCACAGACCCAGCCTAAGTCTATGAATCTACTTATATATGCAAGGTCAAAATGATCCCTGCTGTGAAGTTATCCCAGAGTGAATTTAAAATACAGACTATTTTTAAAAAATGTGAACAAAATAGAAATTTATGTCCCGCACATTAAGTTCATGCCCAAGTCCCATCCTTCTCATGTCATAATCCCAAAATTTAGAGAGTACAAAACAATTATTTTCCTGACCACAATATCACTTCCTGAGAGTAGGAGGAAAAACAAGTACCATATGAACTTCAAATAACTTACACAACCCACCCAAGCAACTAATGCCTCCACTCCAGTGAATATGTGGATGAGTACGCTGCATGGTGGGTGTTATGAGAAGAAAAAGTGAATCCCTGCATCCAGTCAATGCTCCTTTAAAGGAGAGGCAACCGTCCAACCCTGCCCAGTCAGACAGTCCGATACAAAGGCATGCCATGATTGGATTGTGAGAGCTCCAGCAATCCCTACCAGGTAGCCCCAGCAAGAGCACCTCGGTCCCACTGTCCAGAAAGTGGGGTGGTTGCAACTAGGGCAGACTATTATGATAGTACTGTAGCAACACATTTTGCAAATCATTAATAAGGGAAAATGTGGAACATATTCACAGAAGAGAAAAACAGTGACTGAAATACCATCAGTTCAGTTGTTCCAAAGCGGTGATAACACATGTGCAAAATATGAGGAAATGTGAGTGGGTACACAAGCTCAAACACATTAATGGACAAATCTGACAAAAACAACTCCATCATGCAATTGTGGGAAAAACAAATAGTTATGTGAATGAAAACCATAACCTCAACATTTTACTTTTCCAAATATTAAATCCATGTCCTTTTGATCATCTCTAATGGAAATTCTGGAATGGACGAAAAGTTAGATCTTATCACACTTCTCGAAAACACTAGTGCCCACATTTTCTAACGTGCCTGTCTAAGGGTAGGCACTTAAATACAAAGGTAGGCACCTAAAGAAAGAAAAAAATGACTGTATTTAATGCCCTAATTAAATCATTAGTACATTTATAAGTATAGAGACATATTGAAATAAACAGTTCAGTATGCCTGCTTCACATCCACTTTTGCAAAGGCACACTTGCTTACGTACAGAGCAATCAAGCTATGTAAAGAGAGACTGAACTGGTAAACGTAATATTTATTATTTGTAGTATGGTCACGTCTAGAAGCTCCAAAAGAGATCTTGGGGGTGGTGTGGGGGTGTGGGGGGACACACAAAGGACACGGACACACACACACACACTTTTTTTTAAAAAATGTTTCTCATTAATTGGAAAACTGACATTGAAAAGCACTAATACATAAAATATAATCAGAGAGACAAAGCACACAGTGTTGGAATGAGGCAAGGCAAAGCATCATATCTACCTAATTAGACAATCTGCCCTCAGACGTATGCATGCCTCTCTTACTCAAATCAACAGGCACTAATGTGTCAGTGTTTGGCACAATACATTCACAGCAGTCACCTTTTGCAAACTTGCCAATTACCCTAGACAACTAAATTTAATTACCAAAGTATTCCCAATTTTCTACAGTTGTTACAAGAAATATGACGCACACTGCAAATTCTGATGAAACTTTATATATCCATCTATGAAAGACAAAAACACAAGTTTTTATGTTTACCACTATAAATACTGAATTCATAACAAATCTGATTTTTTAAAAAACACCATAAAAATGAATTACTTATTTCAAGTTTTATTTTATCAAAAACTTTTGGCTGTGATTTAGACATTGTACTGAAGATTGAGAATTGTCCCTTTCATTCTATACCAATGTTAATCTTACAAGACAGAAGGGTATGACAGTGACAGTCAGATCTGGCAGAATTCAATTAAAAAAAATAACTTCAACAATATTTTTTCCAATTGTTATCTATTTAAATTTTCACTGTTGTGCAAAATTATGGGTTGTAAGCATCCCCCCATTTTTAATCAGCTTAAATGTTCACAGTTGTGGGAAACACTGGAGTGGGTCCGACAACAAAAAGATCAGACAATTTTTTAATCGCAACATCTACTGTCATTAAATAAATTAAAGTTTTATAACCATTAAAACACAAATTGTCAATATAACATGTCAAAACATGCTAAGTAAATATCCTTAAATCAAACTCTAATAAGATCTTAAGCTGCGTTTTTCTTAATTTACCTATCCATAAATTCTGATTTTTTTATTGATGGCAATTTTATTTTATTTCTGTGTGTACAATAAAATTGACATTTACCAATAAAAATCTAATCCCTTCAAGCCTAACTTCAAGATAGCGTACATATGCTAGTATACATTTCCTTATCTTTTCTTCAATCCAATTTAAATTAGTACATATTCCGTGAGATATATGTAAAAAGGTCTATCATCTTCCCAAGGTAAACACATTTGTCTCATTAACATGTGTGCATTAAATAAGAATAACTTTTTCTGAGTTTTTACAATTTATATTTCTGGGAAACACTTGCCAAATTAAACAATGTAACTTCACCATTTGGTTCAAGAGTGGATTGAAAGCTTTGGATGGATACAAAATTGTTTCTGAAAACAGTTCAACCAGGAAGGTTAAGAAAATGGACAAAATAAATATCTAAGTACAATTCTGTGATCTGCTGCCATTTGCAGCTGCCCAAGATTTTATTTTAATAAATGTTATTAGCAGAACCTCGAGGCACACTTGCTCCATTATAAAATAGATAATTAAACTTTCTATAGTAACCAGAGTAATGCTGCAGAGCCACTTCTACCATCACATGTTCTTTCTTGTTTTGTTTTTATTGTTGTTTTTAATTCACTGCATCGGTGTTGAGGGACGGCGGAAGAGGGCAAAGGGAAGGGCAGAGGGCTGGCAGCATTACTTGGGTTACCAGAGAAACCAGTTACTCACTTTAGAAAAGGATCTGGAACACATCAAGAGACATAGTTGATAACGTATTAAAAACTAATGATTTGGAGACAACAAGAGAATGGCTTTACACTAGTTGCCATAACAACATCATTAGTAATAGGTGAGGAAGCTTGTGGAGGTTCTATTTAAGAGGTGAAACTATGTAGATCATGGAATCACAAAGAGTGGGAGTTAAGAGGACAGGGACCAAACTTCACTGAGAAAATTGCAAAAAAACAAAACTTGACACCCACAATAGCAAATGTCAACTGAAGATAAGAAACTTGGGGAAAGGAACAGACAGAAAAAACACTAGGGAAAAAAAGAAGCAACTGGAGAGAAAAAAAACACTGAGGGGACGGAGTGGAGACCAGAAAAAACGAGACAGAAAAAAACCTGTAAGACTCTCAATTTGTTGGTCTACATTAAAATGAAAAGTGAATCCTCCTTCTCCTTGAACTGCTTCCTGGCATGCACAAGAATGACGTTTTACGAAACAATTCGTCCTGAGACTATTTACTCTCCCAATGTCAGTGTGTTTTTATGTCCACTTTAGAGGCGCCACTGCAGCCAAAATGTCAAAGATGCTGTATGTGGGCTCTTTTAGGTCCTCAGCCTTCAGCTGCAGTGGTGACCTGGGGGACCTGTTTGGGGAGCTTTCAGTGGGCCCTGATGTCATCCAGTGGTATTGGTTTAGCAGGATCCATGACTGCCTCATCCAGGGATGAGAGGAAGAGGCTAGCACTGCAGGAGGGGCTGGTTCTTCTTCCTCTCCGTGGGTCACCCTCACTGGGGTCACTGCCGGAGCATTGGCATCAGAGTCGGAGCCCAATTTGGAGTCCATTCTGCTGGGATGATCCTGTGGCTTGTCTCTTGAATACAACTGAGAATGACTGCTGGGAGGGAGGTCCTGGTACTGAGGGAAACCCCCACCAGTTCCAGTATTGCCATTGCATTGGCCACTCACCCTGTGGCCAAGCGCCGAAAGTCATTCTGGCACCAAAGCCTAGTGTGTAAGCCAGGTGCCAGTGTTCTCTCAGCAGGGGGATGGGTTCCCCTTCGGACTCCAACAAGGACTCCTCCCTTGGAGATGATGGTGGAGTTATCCCCACTTCCACTTGCCAGCAGTGCCTTGGAGCCTGAGACTGGTGCCAGGTCGGGGACTGCCATGATGGGCACTTAGAGGGCTTCCCTCTGGGAGGTGCCATGACCAATGACACTGTGGAAGAGGCTGGCGACCTTGTAATCTTTCATCCCTGGTAGGCCAGGCTGGGAAAGGGTCTTGGGACATGTGCAGTACCAGAAGGGAAATCAAGTCCTTTGCTACCTGGAATGCCTCCAGGGTCAAAGGGTCTCAAAGGTGCAGGGTGTCCCAGGAATCAGTGGTGTGTCCCAGAGCAGGCTCAATGCCTGGGTTGAGATGCTGCCACTGTCCGTAGCTCTGAGGAGGACGAGTGACCCACTACAAGTCTCACCTCGTCGGCCGTTCCCCGCTTCTCCCTCTTGGCATCGGAGAGTGCCCTCTTTTGGCATGCTGTTTCTTGTGCTTCTTCCTTGACTCGAGAGATGTGGAACAATGCTGGGAAGAGCATGGTGCCAGAGGAGCACTGAACACAGGTCAAAATGCTTGGTGCCAAATCAGAATGGCACGACTTCAAGGCTAATCTGTGTGCCGCATTCATGAGCAGATGAATGTCCTTGCCTTTTTAAGTGTGCAACCGGAAGCCCTTGTAGATCTTACACTTGTCCTTAATATGAGCTTCTCCAAGGCACTTAAGGCTGATTAAATGTGGGTTGCTCACTGGCATGCGCTTGTTGCAGATAGCACACAGCTTGAAGCCCAGGAACCAGGGTGTGCCCTGTCTCTTGGATGATATCCCTTGACAGGACTGTATCTATACTAATTAAATTACACACCAATAACTACATTTTTAAGTATAAAACTGTGTACAAGAACATTTTTTCAAACTAAAAAAGACTTGCAAGTAAAATAGAGTTCTTCCAAGCAACACCTCACATGGAATAGCAAACACTCGAAGAATTGTTGAAACCATCCAGAATCCAATGTAAGATGTATTTTCCTCCCACAGATGATGTACCAGTTATAAATCTGTGACTACAGTTGATTCTCCTCTCTAGTTTTTATTTTGATTTCAAAATAATTTAACGGAAGACTGTTGGCTTTTAACTGAGGCTGATTTTTGAAGCAGCTTTTCAGCAATAAATATTAATGATTTATTATCAAAACGAATTTTACTATCAATAGTTCTAATACATTAACCACCATTGAATGATTTGTGGAATACAGAAAAAACTGTACAAGAAATAATCCTTACTAGACTATGCCTTTCTTAAGAAAGCTCCCCAAAATATTACGAAATGTACTGAACATGGTGCTAGTCCACATTTTTTTGATGTCACGTCTGCTAAGCAACCAATTTTTGCTGGTCCTTTTAAAGTAAGTGTTACTATATACAAATTTCAAAACAATTTGTGGACTAGATATACAAATCAAACATTGGAAGAGGGGAAAAGTGCATTATTCCACAGAACAAAATGTTTCCTTTGCTGCAGATACAGTAATCTTAAGACTCAGATTTCTATCCTAATTAGTAGCAGATGTATGTTGTAAGCTACTTCACTAGTATTCTTTGGTGTTATTAGCATAATAAATTATTTAAACTTAAGAAAACAAAAACAAGTTACCAGGTAAGCATTAGGGTAGAAGGTAATACAGAGTCATAGGCAATAAAAAAAATGTTTACGAAAAAAGGATTACAATAAGAAGTTTGTAGTTAAAGTCTAATGAATACTTTTAGTTTCTTCTGTGAACTTCACTATGGCACCAAAAGCACACTTGAATTACAACCTGCTGCAATTTGAAAGTTTTAGGTGGGCTTTCATCCTAGCAAGCGGCACTACAGACACAAAGCCCTTGTGAGGACTTCATTTCACTATGAATTAGTGTCTAACATTGAGAACGCCTTTCATCATCAGCTTGTATTGCCTTCAGGTGTCTATAAATTCCTCTCAGTCTTTCCGCAGCACTTGTCTATCAGACTGTCATCAGTTTTACTGCAGGCAAGAAACAGACACACCTCTTCCTGAGACACAGACAACACAACAATTACCACAGCCATCTCGCATTATCATTTCATATCAGCTCATCACTAACGGATAATCACCCAAGATTTGGTACAGAAAACATATTTCACTTTCCTGGACCTCTTTACCTTATTTTATTGATGCTGAAAACTGTGTGTTCTAGGAGGGTCTATCACAACAGCAGTAAGTGGACCAGTCACTCTAACATCACCTATTATAGCTTATTCAAGTCATAAGCATATCTTACAACATATAGTAATTTTCATCTCTGAGAAAGTGGTAGAGGCTTTTATGCCCTTCTCATGTGTTAATATCCCCCTTACTGGCTATTTTAAATCTTTGTGGGAGAAACCAGTAATACTGATGTCTACTTCAACGTCTAGGGCTCCTATGTGCTGGGGCAATACAAATAATTAATAATAAATATTAACAGATCGAGGTTAAATTATTTCATTAATAAAGTCTTTTTTACATAATATAAAAATGAAAATCAGAGTTGTTCCTAACAAACTGCTCCAGTAATAATACACAGAATTACTGTCATTTATATATAAAATAATTCAGAAAACAGCACACAGAAATACTGTTTCCCCCTTTGAGTGTCTAACATAAAACAGCCATATGTGACCATATTTGTCTTTCTGGGGACAGGACAACACAAAGAGATTGGTGATAGAATATGGAGCCCTTAACCTCTAGGGTCACTGATCTAAATTTGCCTAGGGTCATTAGAAATCAAATGTCATCATCATCTGATGGCTGTTCAGTTAAATGTGATGGTGCTTGGTGCACTTACTAGTAAACAGGCATTCACACCATAACTAAGACTATTACTTATAACTGATACAATTGTGAGCTGCCTAACAAGAGACACAGGACTTAATGAGCATGCAGACAATGGCCTGTCTACACTGGATAGTTTTTTCTGTGTATCCTAAAAGTGTAAATTTAAACTGATATAGTTATACCAATATAACCCAAATGTGGACACTCAATCTAGTAGCTTCTTCAGTTTATATTGCTTGGAAAGGAGTTTAAGCGAAACCAAAAAAAGAGTTATTCTTATATTGGAATAAGAGTGTCCATACAGGGTGTTATTATCGATAAACTTTCCCATGTATCTAAGACCTCAGACATACTGTCAGCTACGGAAAGTAACCCCTTCAGAGCATAGGGAAGGCAGTATGATGAAGCCTGCTCTCCATACACAGGACTTGAGTTACAGTGTTGTCATCTTATATTTTAAAGAACTTAAACTAAATCAATGAGTTTTTTTTCATGTGACAGTGACAACCACTGCTAAATGAAATAACTGTATTCCTGTATGTTCTCAAGAAAATCTCACAATTCCAATGGGTATCAATACCTCCAGTAGCTATAGTTCTAAGAAAGACCTTATACCAACTTATTACATGTGATATTGTGTTAACATGACAACTAGATACAGCTCATTCACATTGCCAGAGTCCTTGTTTCCTACATTAAATATAGGCCTTACTATAAATGTTCCAGAAGCCTAGCTCAGAGTAGTCCTGGCTTTGTCCTTGGCTTTAATTATGAAAATATATCCATTGCATAGAGGCAGTGTCCTACTGTTTTTCAACTTCGGAACTTGGTACCCTAGCAACTGTTCCAGTCTCTCCACCCACACAACCCCACTGTATGAACAAACAAATGCATACGATCAAGTTATCCTTATGAACCCACTCAGCCTTCCAACTGTTAAATCCTACCCAAACATGTACTTTCCTTCTTTGTCAGCCCTTTGATTTTGTTTCATAGGAAGGAAGCGATGATAAACAAATTACCACACAAAGCATGTGAGCTCTGGCAGGCAGTTACAAAGATATTGACAAAAAAACAGTCTATTCATCGCAAGCGTCCTACTTTTACAATCTGTCTCTCTGATCAGGATGCAAGGGCGAACTAATTCAATAGTTCCTGATGGAAAAATACCTCGTGGGCGTGTATGATTTCCAGAGACAATGGTTTGTCACATGGTGGTTCTCTCTCTCTAAAACACACCCTTGATGAGTTGTACTGGAAAAATGTAGTAATATTGCACTTACAGAAGTGCAACTTTAAAAAAAAATTCTGTGAAGTTTGGGATAGTCTATTCAATTAGAGTGGGCTGCTCTAAACGGAAGAGTACATAGTATGGGTTAGGGCAGGCTAAGAGTAACAAAAAAAAGTCACCCAAACATTTAGAATGGAATTTGTTAACCAATTCAAATAGAATATGGCTTGATTAAAAAATTTAAGTAGGGGTATGAAGGGATACTGGTGTAGTGACTATGCAGAAAACACATCAATACCTGTGAGCTCAGAGTAATTCATACCCCACTTGAGCTTTAGAACCTACTTTGAGGAGGAACAGGAAAGAGGAAGAATAAATTAACATTGGCCAAGACAACCAGTTTATATTCCCCTAATCTTCAAATTGTGCTATATGATTTTTAATCTGGAAAACCACCAGAGAAAGGCACAAAGGAAATCTCATGAGAAGGAGGGGACCTAACCATTCAGCATCACAGTATTCCTATACCAAAATGAAGTTTCGGCACTGGTAATACCTACTAAACAAAAATGTTGCAAAGGTAACGTTTTACAACAACATTAGAAGCAAATTATTTTAATCAATTTTTGACACTACTTCAAAAGTTCTTCCATTACCCTCCTTTTCTAATAAGATATAAAACTTTTCCATTTCATTTCCAGGTAAGAGAAATCATCTTACCCAGCAGCAGTAAAACCAAGTTCTCCTATTCATCAGCATTTAATTTGTATAGGTTGTGAACACTATGTTCTATCTGGGACAAGAGAACCAAATTACTAGGCAGGGATTCCAGACTTAAAAGGAAGCTCACCCACCATTCCCTGAGTTTACAAACAGCTGCTCCTTCACCAAAAGATTATAACGATTGCCACATTTAACTCCTAAATGAACAAAACTCAGTCTCTCTTTGGTTTCCCCATGCTCCCGGGTCAGCTGTCCCTTAAACATGATGCTGGCCAGGGTCTCTCCTTTCTGCGGACCTCCTGAAACTTGCAGAAAAGGGAGTTTTACTTCTGAGGACCTTAGAAGCAATACCCAATGTATTCTGCAGCAAACAAAACGAAATGAAAATCTGTAACAAAACCCCCCAATTCCTATTTAACTCTGGAAAATCTGTGGCAAATTCAAAAATAGATGGTTGTAGAAAATTCCATTTAGAAACAATAAAATCAACACATAGGCACTTTTTCTGCCATAAGTTTTTCAGTGTTCAGTGTGTCACGGGAGTTGCTGTCTTCCTTCTCAAAAAGTTCCAGAGGGGTAGCCATGTTAGTCTGTATACAGCAAAAACAACAAGACATACCCCCTAAAGACTAATAAATTTCTGCAGGCATAAGCTTTAGTGGGCTGCAACCATCTGACGAAATGGGCTGCAGCCAACAAAAGCTTATGCCTGCAGAAATTTGTTAGTCTTTAAGGTGTGTGATAAGGTCAGGCCAGATGGCTACGAAAGAGTATACCTGGGCTGGTATAAGGGCCCGAAAGGGTTAAAAACCCTCTGCCTGGCAGACAGAGGGAAGAGCACAGCAGGGCAATTACCAGCACCTGGACCCAATGAAGGGTCAGGCCAGGGGTATTTAAACCCTGCTTTCCCTAAAGGAAGGGGAGGGAACACAGGTGGGAAAAGCTCCCAGAAGGTCTGGGGGCAGCTGCAGGACAAGGTTCTCTCCCGGTCAGGGGACAGAGCTCCGCTACAGTCAGGGGAGACGAGATAGCTGGGGGCGTCCTGACCTCACGAGGCAGAGGTAAAGCGCAAGACCTACGAGGGGGAAGTTGGCAGTTTGCCACAGGTGCTACAGGACTCTTGTTTTTGCTGTCTACCTTGTCTTATTTCTTTTAACGTTTAATTTTTAGACATAAATTATAATCAAGCTGTAATCTCCACAGTGTAAATAACTGTTAGGAAAACCGATTAAATACAGACTATTCTATGTATCAACTAAGACTATTCTTCCCTGACAATGATAAATAGATAACTTAGACAGTTAGACCTACAGTCTCATGGCTTTGATGGTTTAATATAATAGCTAGCCAAAACTAGGCCTAATCCATCTGAAAAATGGTCTGGAACTCTTTGATTACACTTAGTTTTACAAAGTACCTTTCAAATCCAAAGAATGGCAAGGCATTATACAATAATGTCACCATCTACTACCCCTGCAACTGTGTAGGTAAAGAGACCAGCTATTAAGCACTCAGCAGTAGCTCACACACAGCCTTGTTTGTTTTACTGAGGTCTACTTTACTGAAAGAGGGGAAGTTGGTGAGAATGTTGGGCTTATCACCTCTCTTGTCATGGGAGCTTTAATTTTAATTTGGAGTAAGTACAAACAGTCAGATGGACAGGCTTTTGGTTTAACAAACATCTCATCCAGATATGTCACCCTTCCTCTCCACACCTTCTCAGCTCTGCAAATCAGTGTCAACACTGGGAAAGGTGCCCAAGTTCAACCACCACAAATAGCAACAAAACTCTGGCTCATAATCCTACCTATAAATGACCAACCGACCATACCATTTTCTCTACCAAAGAGAACAAGAGATGGAGTTCTCTCCTCTACACTGTGGAAGGTGTAAAATGAGAAGAAAGCACTTAGTAAGTTTGCATTTGAGAACAGAGATGTAAACATTTTTGCTAACTTCTGAGTTTCTGCCATGGCACAGGGATGAAGTGAAGCCATTTACAATGTTATGACATGAAATGTGCTGACATTAAAACTAAAAGGTTTTATATCAGGAGGGACTAAACGTACAACATATGAAAGGAAACAAGATTTAATAAAGAGAATGTTACTTATCTTATAGCAACTGGAGGTTCTTTGAGATCTGTGATCCCTATCTGTATTCCACTGTGGGTATATGCATGTGCTCCATGTGCTAAGACCCAGAGAATTTTGGAAGCAGTCTCCATTGGTCTGCACATGTGCCCTGGTTCACCTCACACCTCTGACTGAGGGGATAAAGAGTAGGATGAAACGACTGACACTCCAGTTCCTTCACCAAGAATCAGGGAACATCCAAAGCAGAGGAGGAGGAGGGTGGGTTGTGAAATACAGATAGGGACCACACATCTCAAAGAACTTCCACTTACTGTAAGGTAGTAACTTTCTCTTTCTTTGAGTGCTGGTCCCTATGTGTAGTCCAGTGTGGGTGACTGACAAGCAGTGCTCAAATAGGAGGAGGGTGTGAAGAAGCACAAATTTTGAAGCCCGGAGCCCTGGGCATACTCCAGTACCCAAATGAAGTATGGGGAGCTGAGGGGTCTTCCCAAGGTTGAGAAGCCTAACTACAAATCACTAAAACTATCAGATAAAAATTTTAAAACTCTCGAATCTAAAAGCTATTTACAGATATCTAAATAGATTTTCACAGATAAAGATGAAAGCCAAAGCTTTGGACACTGGAGATTCTGACCTGGACCATGCAGCAGAAACTGGAGAGACAGTCAGTCCACCCTGTTCTTTATCTCCTTGGTTGGAGGAATGAGGTAAGTGAGGGCGCATGTATGGACAAATAGAGGCTGCTTTCAAAATTCTCCAGCAATGAGTGCATGAGCACCCACAGTGGAATACACACAGGGATCAGCATATGGAGCAGATGCTGTTTTGAAATAAATGGAAATGTTGGTATTACAAGCAGATTAACAGAGAGAAAGAGTGACCTTTGTCTGCTTAAATATAAAGCTGCACACCAGTTTGTCAATAATGACATCAATGAACGTTAGCCAGACCCCCTGTCTCTCTGTCCTGTGCAGATAGCCTCTTGTTTTGAAAAGCTGATGATGACCCAGGGTAAAAGCATTATTCCTTATAGCATGCCCTTGTTTTATTTTCAAAGTGATTTAATATCAACACCACCAAGGGATTTGGAGTTCAAGCCTCTTAAGACTGTGGAACAATGTACAAAGGAAATGTGTGCTACCAGTGCCCTTGGTGCATTTTCATGGCTTTTTTGTTCCAACAACAATCTGAAAAAAACAAAGTACTTTTCTTCCTTCTTCTCAAGTAAATGATCTGTTTTTAATCATGTCTAACATATAAAACAGACATAAGAAAGGAGAGGCTGCCCCTTTATAATTAAGAATCTTGGCAATTACCTGGTGCTTTAGAACAAACCTGTTCTCAATGCATCTTCCTTTGTCTTTCTCTTGATAATGTAATCTAATCTTCTGTCTTTGCTTTCATCTGGCACCCAATGCTGAACATTTGTTTATAAAACAACAATCTCATTCTAGGTAATGACAGAACAAAGGCAAGGAATGGCAGCTTTAGTAACACTACAGCACTTACCACTTCAAAAGTAACCACACGCTGATATAATTTACATTGCCTGTGTTTTTAAAAAATTAGTATTTTTTCTCTCAGTGGGAGACCAGATCTAAAATTACTCTTCTCCTGGACAGAACAACCTATCTGTTTGTCCATCATGAAAGCTATTGTGCAGAGTGTCAACTGTGGAAATCAAAACTAATACGATGGAGCCCAAGCACAGAAATAAGAAATATACTACATTCTGAATTCATATACTTCCATTTCATCTCATGGACTTTGGTATTTAAAGAGGCTATGGGGAAGTCACTTGCTTAAAATTATTTACGAATGGCAACGGTTTAGCAGTAACATGTACCAATATTTTTGTTTTTACATGAAATGCTCTTCTCTTTTAATTACATCTTTTAAAAATTATGGCTGAGTGTAAGCAGAATCTAGAAAATTCAGAAACATTCAAAATTTTCCCTGTAAATTTACAAGGGAATGTTTTCAGAATGTAGAAGTTTCGATTTTAGACATTCTGAGCCAGATTACTAAATCTGCCCCTGTGCAGCCCTAACTTTCACCAGGCTGACAAATCCCCGAATAAGAAAGCCACAGCTGGCTCTGTAGCCCCCTCTTTGCACTATGTCCAAATGATGTTTGGATATAACTAAGAATCACGGCCTCTTGCCGTTTTAGTCCCAAATTTAAATTACTAGGAGAAGTGGCATTTTAACAAGAGGTAGCATAGCAAAAAAATTAGGCCAGTTGTCAGCTGCTGGAAGGGGGGTGGGAAAGTGCTTTGCTAGGAACCAAACAAACAGCCTGGTTAGAATGTATAAACTGAGATAGGTAGATTCAAGACAGTTCTAACCAATCAATCCCCATCCTGTTCACACTCAGCAGGTCATGCCTCTGCACCATTTGCACTACAAACTCTACAGAAACAATAGGAAATAGAGGATTTTCCAGGTAAAGAAAGTGATAGCTCTCCACACACATTTTCCCCCATCCATGTGCTTTGGTGCAGAAGAGGTGCAGAGACCCAAATAACTAGAAGTTGCACTACGTATACTTTTCAAAATACAAAAAGATTACTATGGAATGTGCATGAGTTTGTTCGTTGTTCATGAGTTCCAGCACCATGAATTTTGTCTGTAAAAGCTTTAAGTTATTCGGATAAAAGGGCCTATGTAAATGCAAAGATTTTTTTTTTGGTTGTAGTATTTTAGTAGATCCCCTCAAGCTGTACTCTCTGGGCACATCTACACAGCAGCTGGGAGCAAGCCTCCTAGCCTCAGGAGACAGACTTGTACTAGGGGGGCTCAAGCTAAAAATAGAGTGTGGACGCTGCCACTTGGCTCTGGATCTTGGGCTCTCAAGCCTGGAGGTAAACAAGACATTATTAATGCCAGTGGCAGGAGTGTCACCACAGGTGCAATCTTAAACAGCTCCAGTGTGACAATCTACTCAAGCAGAAATGAACAGATCAGAGGTTGAGCTTAACAATTAAAGGACAGTAGTATGATACTGGATGATCCTGAGTCCTAATGATTGCTGTGTGAGTCTGATTGACAGTATTAACCTGGGGCAAGTCAGGACAAACAGAAAAGCCGAGGAAACGGAGGTCTATCACTGAAAGCCAAAAGGTGGATTTTGTGCTTTCTGGGTGCAGTTAATAAAACTAAAGCATTCACTTGTGGTCGACCACATTTGCATCAGATTATAATATAATTCTACCTGGAAATCTGTCTAATTGGCCGGGCCATGGGGAGTTAACCCCCAGAAAAAACAAAACAAAAGTCCTCAACAAACCAGGAGGTGTTATCTGATTTAATTAATCCTTTCACTTCAACATGTTTTCAGAGGCTCTGGAACTTTTCTACTGAAGTTATTTGCAGCCATTAACAGAGCTGCTGAGGCTCATAAGGACAAGGAAGCAAAGGTATTTACGTAGAAGCTCTGATGACAGAACAGAAAACTTGTTCCAATTCTCCATCCAGATATAAGGGAAGTTAGCATTAGAACACAAAGGAAAAATACCACTCCACTTGCTCTTTAAGCGCCTTATTGTAGGTATAGATTGGAACTCATAGAACGGAAATTTCTGTTCTGTTGTCCCTGCCACTTCCCAGAGCCTCATTTTTGCATTAAACTGAAACAGTGTCTTTTGATTAAAATAATATGTGCTTTAAAGTAAATGGTTTGTTTATCAAGCTCTCATTTCCCTTCTTCCTTTCCTTGGAAGTTTCTCATAAATCTCTAGTCTGCCAATTGCATGTAACTATTGGTCAGACCTTGAGAATAAAGCCTCCAAACTAAGTTTTGCTCCATTGTTAGTGCACTAAAAATTGCAGCATGGCTGGCAGGTCAGGCAGGAGTGTACTTAGGTGCCTAGCCAGAGCCACTGCCTATGCTGCCACAGCCACACTGCTATTTTTAGGGCGCTAACTCCTGCAGAGATAGTGTGTCTGTCTATCCATGACAGAAAGCACATCCCAGCACATCCTTTACTCCACGATTAAGGGTGAGTGTTCAGCCCAGCTAGCCTTGATGTTTGAGGGTTGTCCAAGTTCTTCTATCCCCCATAGACCTTTGCTCCATGACTCTAGGAATACTAATTGCCTCTGCATAGGATTACTGCTGCTTGCCTCCTTCCAGCATTATGGAAACACAGTTCTCTTCCTGGAGCTGCAGATAAAAACCAATTACTTTTCTTAAAGTGTGAACTGTCCCTCATTCATTTAAATAGGGCATTGACTCTGAAGCCTAATGATGTTAATATCAGAATTGCCAAGTGTTCAAAAATTATAAGTTGAGCTACTAGGATATTCAATCAAATTGTCAAGCTTCCTGAAACAGCCAGGAGGCCAAGAAACTTGTTTTTAAAAACAAATCTGAGGTTCTTAATCATGGGACTTAAGGATCTGGAGCGTTATGAAAAATTATTAGACCCTTATGAAGAGGTGGCAATACCGCAACATTGTTAATAATTTCAGGCTTAGCAGAAACATCAAGCTACTTTTTATGTAAAAAATTTGAGATTGTAAAGAAAATTATTACCACTCTCATCCCACCCCAATTTCATAATGAATATATAACCATATACACGTACATATTCCGGTTAGTGTCTGAAGCCAGATCTATTTGTTTGTTGAATCAGATCCTAAATTTCCATAGTCAAAGTCCACTTAACAAATCAAAGATTAAATAAATAATATGCAAAATTATCATTACAGAGTGTACTTTTTCATATAGTAAAATTTGTAAAAAATATAGTATTTGAAACAATAAAACCTATTAAAATAAACAGAATTTCTTGTAATGTAATAAGTTATTGAGCCATTTTAAAAATTTATAAGTGCACAAAGAGTAAACTATAAAATTAGAAGCCGATCTCTTTAATGTAGATGTTTAACTGAGTTTTTCCAATTCACAGACGTCATGCCTTTGGCAATCTTGCAAGAAAGAAGAGTACTTCATTCTTTTCCCTACATTCTGAGAGGAAGTAGTTATGACAGAACAGGTGTGGAACTCTGAGTCAATAAACACGCACGACTTCCCATGATATAGCTATCACTTAGAAGACCACTTACATTGTCTTCTACCATGAGGTTAGGCTTGAGGTGAAAGAAGCCATGTCACATTCTATCAATCCAGCACTTCACACACAAAAACTGTCTCATTAGATTTGTTATATAAAAAGAACGTGTACATACTGTCCCTCCATATGCCTTCCTCATCTATCGCCCTTAGCTTTGAAAATGAAAGCAGTAACTGTGAGAATGTACTAAAACACAGCATGAAAAGAAATTAAGCAAAAGAAAGGTTTCCTCGCATAATCAGTATGTTAACAGTTTAATTTCCTACCAATAATTTACGGAAGTGAACAGATTAGATAGATTTAGTTTGCTTTTATTAACGACGGTTTTCCCCATAAACACACACATTTTGTTTGGCAACACAAAACGGCTATTGGTTCTGAGTGGGACTTGCATCTGAGCCCTACATCTTTTAGCAGTGAAAATCTCTGCACTTTAACATTGCTCATGAAACAGACAATTCTGCAGTTGAGAAGTGCTTTTTTATATCAGCAGCATAGATGCTATTAAAATAGTTATGTCTTACTAACTTGTTCCCCTCCGCAAAAATCCTAAAGTGGATTTATTGAAAGCAAAGAAATAAGTGCTAATTGTCTGCAAATCAGTCATTGATGACTGCCTGTGCAAGATTAAGTTTTCCAGCAAATCTGCTCCATCAGTTAAAATACTTCTGCATCTGTTTATCCCCTTGTATATTCACTCTGAGAAATTTTAAATCCACTTCTGGGCTGCGGCAGATATGGGCACTTACTCGCTTTTAGTTTTTGTTACTGACAGAGACATATACATGGTGGCAGACAAGGTGGTCAATGAGAAAACAGTAAATTAAAAGAAATAAAATAAGTATATCATGTGCAGTCCTGACACACAAAGGCAGCTTCATTTAAATCAGTAGCATTTCACCAGGGCTGAATTTAGCTCAGTAATTATAGAATGTCAGTACCAATGATAAAGCAGAAATTCTTTTGCAAAATCTCCTCAGATACAGAGAGTCGATGATATTTAAAAAAAAAAAAAAAAAACAACTTTGACCAAAAGATTCCTTCTATAATTATGTAATAAAGGATCTGTGACTTAGTGCTATAATAATCTCAGCAAATGTCATTTAACCAGCAAATTGATGCTACTTCCCACAAAGCATATCACTGCCATTAATTCTTGGTCTACACACAGGTTAACCAGCCTGAAATACTTATTGAGTATCTACTGGTAATGATAACTGTTAGTGAATCACCACTTTATTAAATAGCCATTACTCACATCCATAGGAAAAGTCAGAATTCGGCCTTCAACTATTATAGATCCTACACTTGCAAAGCATTACTATAAAAGGGAGAAGAGTACATTCGCAGAAGAGTGTCCTTTTTAACAAATATTAATACTGTATTAACATTTACTTTACTTTCTTAGTTTTCAAAGACTAAGAATTGTCAAATAAAGACAGATTTTAACTTTCATAGAGTATTGTTCGTTTTTCCCCAAAAAATTGTCTGGAGCCAGACAACATAAGACTGCTGTGCCCTAGGCTAGAATGGAAGGAAGGGGGCATATGGGCCTGTTTACAATTATTCCATTCCTGTTTTTAATGAATCTTTCTGAATGACCACTAAGTGCTGGTTTTGTTCTTCACGAACAAGGGAGCTATTACTGGAGGACTAAGAAAGGAAGGAAAAGGGAAAGCAAACTGAAAGCTGCCAAACTCATAAGGCGTTTCAAACATTTCAACTGCATATCCTGGAGGTAATCTGCTCCACAGGCACCAGGTCGTCCCTGCACATGTACAATCTTTTTTTTCTTCCCTTTCTTTCTTATGCTAAAAGTGAAACAGATGAGATAAAGTCAAACAGATAATATTAAAACTGAGGTAAAGGTTAATAAATAGCACTAAGACATGAGGAATTACATTACTAAAACACTCAGTCTAATAATTGCACAGACATACATAATTCAGTGTTCATTACTTGCATTTTGCTAGTATTGCTATTTGAAAATGTTCAAGTATGTATGAAGGGAGGGAGTGGTTTTAGCTTTTCCTGTACATTAGAAATTCTAGTATAGTGACAGGAATCTGTGAAATCATGCCATGACAGAGGGCAGAAAGTGAAAGACCATTTATAATGCCACTATTAGTATTTGTCAATAGCTATTTAACTCCAATAGCCAATGAACATCTTGGAGAATGTCTAAGTTAAAATTCAACTCCTTAGCTCCTTTTCATTAAGGGGTAAGACTCACAACATATATAATCTGAGATGGTTTACAGGTCCTCCAGAAACCCAGATAAATTAGACAAACACTTCTGATATTTCAAAGGAGGAAAACTATTTTTGCTTTATGGTCTTCATGCAACATAAAGAAGCAATAAAGGACACAAATGTTTTTATTTTAATGCTTTGTGGTCACCTTCATATAGGAACAGCACTATGAAATTTATTTCTGTATAGGCTTATGTAAACAAGTATTGATTCTGAATAGAAAATCCTGCAATTAGCACTGCAGGAACAGTCTTATTATTCAATATTTACATAAAGTGTTCTGATCTGTCTTCTTCCGCAACATCTCATTTGGCATCTTCTTTCTGACAAAGATAGCATGTAAATATTTGCATTTCCCCTCTCTTCCTTCAAACAGTACACAGTATGCTCATGGGCATGCATCCACCACACATATTTAATGATTATTAAATAACTAAGTGTTTACTTTAAAAACTTCATCCTAGTTCTATTAATAAGAGGTTGACTTATGCCCTGAAGTATTTATTTCACTTTCAAAAGTTATTTTACAATATTTTCTATTATAATCCTGGATAGTCTTGCTATGCACACAAATGTCAAATAATTTTTGGAATCCTGCTAAGCTACCTTAACCATATTCCATAGCATTAATTTCTACAAGTTAATTGTGCCTTCTGTGGAAAAGGTACTTCCTTTCATCAGTTTTGAATTTCCCAGCTTTCTATTTAATTTAGTGTCTCCTTGCTCTTGTATTAGAAGAAATGATGAATATATATTCCCAGTCTACCTTCTTTATGCCGTTAACGTATAGCATTCACTGTTTTGTATAAATATTTCTACTCTTATTCATCTATCTATCTATGGTAAATAGCTTTGGTTTTTACAATCTCCCTTCACGTGAGAGTTTTTCTATCCCCCAATCACTTACTGCTCATCTCTGAACCTGCTCCATTTCCACAATATTTTTTTTGAGAGGAGGTGACGAGAGATGACCACAGCATTCCAGGTGAAGGCAGATCATTGATTTATGTAAAATTATTTTCCATCCTGTTCCTAATTCACCTTAACATTTTATTTGCTTTTCTCCTCTTGCTGTACATGAAGCAAATATTTTCACTGAGCTACATTCATTCTTAGGTAATCCTGTTGAACAAGTAGTGTGTGATCATGAAATTAAAGACATTATCATAATGGATATGCACAAAGGGGTCAAATTAAGGTTGCACAAGTGGCCTTAAATTCAGGCATTTCCTCACTTTTGATGCTTGACTTTGCAACCATAACCTTCTTTTAGCATCATTTTGGTATGTAATTTTCTAGGCTTTTTAAAAGGGAACTGAACCCCCTCCCCCAAAATTCTATATGGAGCAACATCAACCCTTGCAATGGGACATCATCAGCCATGTGAGAATCTAAAACCTTAAGTTCTTTGGGGCAAGGACCGTCTTTTTGGTCTTTGTTTTTACAGCATCTAACACCATGGGGATCTGACCCATAACTAGAGCTCCTATGCACAACAGTAATACAAATAGTAGTAATAATAGATCCACAGCGCTGATCTCTTCTACTTGAACAACAAGACAACTGGCAACCGCAGACCATTATTCTCTGTGAGGACCAACCATGTATGGGAGCCATAATATACTTTGCTAGTGGCTTACACAGCTATTTGCTAAGCAGCAGAGGAATGTAAAGAATCAGAGATCCTGGTTTCTACTCCTGGCTTTTAAGCAGAGCTGTGGGATCTACTGGTTAGAGACAACAATACCAAGTGCATACATCAGGCATATTTTTTTCTAAAAGACTGTGTGACCAAGTAGATAGATCTGATATATCAGACACCTGGGTTTTGCCAGAAGTGACCTTGTGCAACTGCTCAGTTACCTTACTTGCAAAATAGGTGACAGATAGTTGTTAGCCTTCTACATGAGACCTTATGTATAAGAGTTGAGAATTAAGAGTCAGTGGAAATCTGAGACTAGAACACCTGGCCGCCTCCTAGCTTTTCATCCAGTGCCTTCCCCAAATGGAGAAGTGATAGCTGCAGCCGAGATCTAGCTCTGAACTTTCTCCACAGGGGACGGCCTGGGGCAGTACGCTCAGTACATTTAGCACACAGGGTATATCCACACTGCAAATACAAACCCAGCTATAGGGCTGTTTCATTTTAGTGTAGACTTCTGGAACAAACCCATGTCATAGGGTCCTACAGCCTGGTCTTCAGCCCAAGCCCAAACATCTACACTATAGTGAAACAAGCCATTAGCCTCAGCCCTGAGAGCCTGAGTCAGCTGGCACAGGCCAGCTGCAGGTGTGTAACTGTAGTGTAGACACACTCAGAGAGTTTTCTGGGACTGGACCATCCTCAGTGCACACAGAATGTTTGGAGAATTTAACAGCAAGTTTCTAACAAGGTTTGCTGAGCATATCTGATTTTCAGAAGCTTATAGTCCTGCCAAATCTAGGCAGTTTCACAGAGACAACAAAAGGCTCTGGTCCCACGACTATCCTCCGTGCCAAATTTAATGAAGGCACTAGAGTTCTTCGAAATGACCAAGGGTGGTTGGTAGGTGAACATGTGTGAGCTGGGAACAGATAACAAACACAAAGTTTCAGCCAGAAAGGCTACAACTTGGCAGATATAAGCAGCAACTGAAAACTGGAGCTAATAATGGAAAACATTAGGCAACCTTAATGCTATGTCACTATTACATTTTTGAACCCCATACCCCTTCTTTGTCAAGAGACTGCAAAATCTGCAATTTTTTACCAAATTTACTCACTACCACCTCTGCCAAAAATAGCCTTGTCATCATTATGCCATATAAAGTAACAGGATAATTACGAGACTAGATTTTCTTCCTCTGTTGATACAAATAGAGTCTCAATATCATTGAACTATCCCCCAAACTGGACATATGTTGGTTTATGTGGCTGAACTCCCCCTCCATTCTATTGTACTCAAAACCCTGAAACCCTGGTGAAATGATTAGAGGGAAACTCAGACTTAAGACTCAGTTTCCTGCTCCCTGTATTTTGTTCCTTCCCTACATATGGGGGAACTAAGTCTTTATTTGTTTATTTTTCATTAGCACTGTGGGAAAATACCAAAACTTGAGGAAATGTTATTTTGTCAAAAATATAAAAATTTGCACAAGAAATAATCTTTACAATTTGTTGCATCAGCATTTTAAAAGCAAAACTACATACATAACTGTTTTTAAAATGACAAACTGAACAAACTGCAGTGGTTTTTTTACATTTTTATACTAGATGAAGACTTTCCCCTTTTAACTGCGAAAACACTCCTTGTGTGCATGTAGAGAACAGTTACAAACTTTGTGGCAAACCTATTGCAAAAAAAAAATAGGTGAAAATATGAATTTTACTCAGATGTGAAATTTTCTTGTCTGTACCGCTGTTTCTAACTTACCCTCTGTTAGTTTAAGATCAGAAAACTGCAGGTGAAATTATGACAACTTTTGGAACTACCAAGGAAATATACTTTAAAGCTCAAAGTCGTGTTAATTTTGTAGATTCTGAGTTAGATTTGGGTCTGCCCAATTTGCCTAGTGCAGGACCTGAAGGGGCAAAATATGGCTCTATAATATCCTTCTATTCCTTCCTGGGAATCCTGGGACCAGTCTGGTCCCTGACATAATGGAAGACTGCTGTACTGCAAGATGCACCATCCACACTTCATAAACTGGAGGACAGAGTGAGCTACAACTCAGCTGGCATAACTGGTGTTACCCACTGCTTGCTACTTTGCCATAGTGCGATATTAGGAGCGCTCAGAGCACTGAACTTCCTCACACACGTATTAGTGGAGCTATTGAGCATGTTGCTCTTGCTCACGACTGGTCCCTTCGTAACAGGGCTAGTGGAAGTTTCCACAGCAGCTGAACTTGGCAACATTCACCGTATATTTTCACTGAGTTTTCAAATCCACTGAAATAGCTGAAATACATTAATATTTTCAACCTTTACAGAGATTCTTATGGGCCAAATTTAAAGCTTGTTTAACACAAGAACACTTAGGAAAAATAATCCAAATTAAATAAACGTATGAATTTAAAGTGGATTAGATAAATCACATTAAACCCATGTGGACATCCATATTCAGAATTCACTGGAGAAGTGAATAACTGAATCCAATTAAGGCCTCTTTAATTCTGAATAAAAGTGTCCAAACAGGGTTTAATGCAGTTTAACTAATCAACTTTAAAAGTTAGTTTGGATTAATTTGCCTGAGTGTCCCAGTGTAAACAAGCCTGTAGTTAAAAAATTATTATTTTAGAGTGAACTTTGACTAATCAATTGTCATCATGAATGACTATGATCAGAGGCGTGTGCAGGAATTTAACTTCCACTCCTTTTGGAAGGTCTCGCTTTCCCCGGCCCGGCAGGAGCTCATTCTTCCTCCTTCCCCCACACAGCTGGAAGTTACTCTTCCCAATCCCACCTCCAGTCCTGGCAGGAGCTTGCTTCCCCCCAACCCGAAGCTTGCTCTTCCTCCCCACCCCGATCAGGAGTTTGCTCTTTCTCCTCACTCCCATTGCCCTAGGAAGAGTTCTGTGCCCTCAATGGTTATTGGAGGAGTAAGGGCCCCTGCTTCCCCCCCACTCTCCCGGCCGTGTACACCCCTATGAATGATTGTGAAGTACCCCTGTGAACAACAATGAATAGTCCTTGGGCTGAAAATAGAGAATGAGAATAATTCTACAGTCTGGTAGTCATGGCATTCACTTAAGATGTAAGAGACTCAAGTTCAAAGTCCTGCTCCTATGACTATTTATTTATTTATAAAGATTGGAACAGCTTCATGAAAAGAGATTGAGAATATTCCATAGCCCAGCAGCTAGTGCACTCTCCTGCAATGTGGGAGAACCATGTTCAAATCCCTTCTCCACATCAGACAGAGGGATACTAAGCCTATGTCTCTCTTGCCCTGACCAGTGGGCTAAGCTTACAAGGGAAGCACTAACACCACCTCATCTGCCTGCTTTGCCAATTCTTTCCTTTGCTTTCCTCAAAATTGTAACAAACCTTTTCAGGTACCACTTTTTTGACATTACCAAAACATTCTGGATCATTTCAACTCAATTTTTTCCCTCCTTTTCAATTCAATTGAAATTTTTTGAAAAATATGTTCAGCTCAACCTGAATTCCCTCCCCCCAAATTTTATCAGAATTGCCAGCAAATCAAAAATTATTTTTTGCACAGGTCTAAAAGTGAACATTTGAGGCACAGCAAAAGTTAAGGGTGCACTTTTATACAGAAATAGTTTTACCAATCAATCGCTGACATGGACACAGTTATACAGTTTAAAGGTGTTTTATTCCAATACAGCTTATTCCCATTCACGTACACTGATAGTGTACAGTGACACACCAATATAAAGGTGTTTTATACCAGCATAACTGCATCCACATTAGGGATTGTACCACTTTAATGATACAGGTACAGGTAAAGCAGTACAATCTTTGTGAGTAGACAAGACCTAAGAAGGATCTGAGGCAGAAAAGTCAAAATTAAAGATGTTCTTTTATACTACTGTACAGAAACTATTTAGATCTAAAATTATATAAATTTCTGTTGTCCTAGTCAAAAGAATATTTGCAAAAGTACAAATTTATTTCAAATTTCCTCTCAAATTATGTACTCTATACACAAAACTGCTACTAAAAAAAAAGACACACCTGTGGAACCTAAAAGACTAACAAGCTTCTGCGGGCATAAGCTTTTGTGGGCTGCAACCCACTTCGTCAAATGCAAGTGGGTTGCAGCCCATGAAAGCTTATGCCCACAGAAATATGTTAGTCTTTAGGGTGCTACAGGTCTCATTGTTTTTGCTGTATACAGACTAAAACGGCTACCCCTCTGAAAATTGCTACTATTAGTCTTTCAATAGTTGACATGACTCTAGGAAACATTATCTTATAGAGAGCTTAAAGAGAAAGCAGGAAACAAGAGTTTCTGAAGAGGAAATTCCCCACATTTTTTCCCTTTTCAGACTATAAAACAGGATGAAGATGATTTCAAGGATTAAATATACTGCTTTCTTAGAATGTAATTTAAAGAACAGTTGAAAATTTAAGTCAAATGAAGAGCACAAGAACAGAAACTTATTTTCTACAGTATTTAACTTTTCCATAGTATTACAAGTAATTTACTAAATTAAATGATACTTAATTTAAAAAAATCTGACCGGTAAGAGTGCAATACTATAGCTAGTATTTTGAATTTGAACAAGAAATAGGATTTGAACTGCTCTGGTAGTTGTAGTGCTTTTATACATATGTTTCAGTGAAAACATCTAGTTCACTTTTGTTCTAACCAAACAGTGATCTGATAATGGGGAGCAATCGTGTGTATATATTACAGGGCAAAAGCTAATAACAAACAACAAAAACAATAATGTATAACCCGTGGCAAGATACATACTTTTCATGGCTGAATTGTTGTGTCTCTGCCTTAAAAAGTTTAATTACACAGTAGTTGCCCTTAAATTATCGTTCTCCATAAAATTTGTAATGGAACAGAAAGGACAGAAAAAGTAAAAACAATATAAAGTTAAGTGCAGTAGTGGAATGAAGTAATATTCAGGTACATTTGTTTAGCTCATTGATTGGTTGGTTGATTTTCTTTTAAACAAACAAATTGCAGCTGTTTTCAGTCACAGCATAAATTTAGGTAACCTTCAGAGTATAAGAAGAACTGTTAAAGGACTAATTTAACCATGTATAGACTTTTGATATCATTCACATAATATTGGAGTCATTATTTAAAAAACAAACTGATTCAACAGGAGTAACATACTAAAGTTTTACATAAATCTTATAACCAACACCATCAGTGATAATACTATTTTGTTAATCCTTATGCTATTTTTTCTCTCTCTTTTAAATCCCACACTTTTGGGTTGCTTTCTTTGGCTAACCGACCCCCCCTCCCTTCCCCCTCAGCAGCCACTCCCATGTCTAACTTATGAACATAGCAGTGATATAAAAAGCAGTCTTACAAAATGGAGACAAGACAATAACAACACACTGAGAAAAGAAAAGTTCACTCTGGCTCACTCCTCCTTTCCTTTCCTTTGCCGTCTTACCTTCCCCCTAGGGGTGTTGGAACAATTTGTATAGTGGGGGTGCTGAGAGCCATTGAACCAACTGTAAACCCTGTATATAATGGATAACTTTAACCCAAGGGGTGCGGTAGCACGCCTAGTTCTAGCACCTATGCTCCCCCCCCCCCCCCCCCCCACACACACACACACACACACACACTGTGGTGACATATTTGTAGGATGTCTGACTAGTTAGGGCTAGATTCTAGCTGCTTTTCACACAACCACAATGGAGTAGTGGAGGGGGTAGATTCAGGATTCAGATGCAGGAGGAAGCTAGAATTATAGTATTTGTACTCCTGGGCTGAAAGTGGAGGTGGAGGGCAGTTCCTAATATTGTCCAGCCATGTTCTGCACTCCAAACAGAGTTTGGTGTTTTAGAGATGAGTCATGTGATCCTCCTACAGACCAGCTAGTGCTTAGATGATGGTGCTGAGGGCTGGGGAGTTGGATACACACTGCTCCTCTTAAAAGGAGATGTGAGTGACTAATCTGAGCGTGGTTTTCCAGCATCCTTGCTATTTTGCTCGTCTTTTTTCTCCATAGGCAGAATGCCTCCAGGACCTGCGTTCAAGGCACTTGCCTCTGCATTAACACTCCCAAACAAATGCAGTCTTTGTAAAGCACCACGCAAACCCTGCTATAGCACTAATGTTCCTATTACTATTTTAAATAGACTAAGAGTGTTTTCAACATCATACAAAGTGCCTGTACCAATGCTACTCTTTCAGGACTACCTTGGAAGTCCAGGAGTCGGTTATCATTCAAGTCATAAAAAATATGCATGGTGTTGATCTAAACTATTCAGTTTGGCAGGGTTCAAGGAAGATATTTTGAGTTTAGCAAAATTTCATCAAAGGCATCAAATTCACATAGGCTGAGCAATGTTGGGACAGATAAAACCTCCTTAATCTATTTATATGCCAATGACCAAAACTCTGCCCCTTTCAAATTCTTGATGAAACATCAACAATTGCAAAAGGAGGAATGGCTTCATGCATCTCTATTCTTCAGAATTTCTGGAATATTTTGGAAGGAGAACAGTGCTAACCAGTATATGCAAAGACCTCTCAATAAATAGCAGAGAAGGTAATTTTAGAAGATTTTAGACTGTTTCTTTATATAATACAATATTTAGAATTCTCGCTCTCCCCCCATCCATTCCCACCCTTGTACCACCCTATTGCTTTCACATGTACTAGTACTTCAATATTATACCCTTTCATACTGTGATATACAGTTTTGTAGGTTTAAAATGAAAATACAAAAACTCACTATCATTAGGCTGCTCTTGTAAGCCATCACTAGATGGAGGGCCCAAATTACCATTGTCATGCACCTTGTGTAGTCATTTACCAGTGCAAAGAGAATGACAAATGCCACCAACTGAGAACAGCAATGTTTTACTCCAACTTTGCAATGGTGTAAAGGACTACACAAGGTGCAAGACAAAGATGGATCAGACCCACGCTAGCTTCAAGTACAGGTGTATTCTCGTGTGCTCCTGCTGATGAAGGTGGAAGAGGGCTCCCTACCAGTATAACTGCATCCACACTAAGGTGTTTGTACTGCTTTAACTATGCTGGTATAGTTGTGTACTTATGTAAGTTCTAAGGAGCATATACCGTAAGAAGGGAACGATCTCTCCAAAATTATTTTGTTATTGAAAATAAGTAAGAAGAGAGAGTACAATATACAAGGCTTTACCACAGGGCTTTTAATCTCTTGGCCTCCTCAGTAAAGGATATTTAATTACTTTTCAAAATAAACATTTACAATGTTCTTAATGCCTTTATCTACAATGTCTCTCTACTTCCCTGAAGACTCAAAATACATTTCAAAAATAATCAGATGGTCAGTAAGCATTACAAAATGGCTTTTGCTAATAAAACCTAATTAGTTTAGACATTCTCCATTGTGATGTCAATTTTGGCTGTCATAAGCATCTTGGTAGTTCTATAATCATTTCAAACAAAAACTGGACACAAGGCTTAAAGGTAAAAATCCCCAAGCCTGTTTATTTCACTAGTACCTTTAAACTGGATTCATAAATATACCAGGAAAGCATTTCATCCAGTTATGGTACACACAATTATTTTCTATCATACTCTCTAACACACACGTTAGTGAGCGAATTTGCTCTTGTATTACAAAGCTGGGTCAGTCTTACAACCCAGTTCACTACAAACAAAGAAAGTTCCTTGTTCATCATAATGATTTTTTCTATGGCTTTCAGGAACAATTCAAGCCAGAATAATAAAAAGAGGGAAGCAAAACAAAGGTGTAGCTGACATGTAAAAAAATTATTCTTAAAGGGTTTTAGTAATATTATTTATGAAACACAAAAAGATTTCCTTCTTTAACAGTGTTCCAAAACATTACTCTTCCGTGCTTACTCCAAGACATGAATATACTTGCCTAGAATGTCAGTGAGGAATTTATACAAAGGCAGCTCTTTAGAAACCTATTATTGTGAATACAAAACAGGAAGTACAGTAATACCACCAGTATATGTTAAATAACGCTTAGTGTAAACTGTGCTCTTAAGTTAATAAGCACAAAATTAACCCCTTAGGGGAGATGAGATGTGAAGTGTGCACTAAAAATAGATATGATAAAATACAGTATTTCCCACAGAATTTTTTTTTAAAGTAGACTACACAACAGATCCAGAATTGAAACCTATCTACCAAACAGTGCAATTTAAAAATCAAGACTAGTTTTCATGTGAAAGAAAGGTGTGCATGAGGAAATGGTGTGGCAACGGTGAGTAAATTTAACATCTTTGAAAAAGACATTTATAATGACAATAAACTAAATATTAATATTTAATAATAGTGCAGTTCCTTTTGTTAATGGGTCTATATTTTGGCTAATTAAGCCTGACTACAACCATGAAATAGAAAAGATGTGTAAATATAGGAAATCACTCCATTAGCCACCGAAACGTAGCCATGTCTGGGGTACAAAGCAGCAACTGTTGCAATAGCTTATGACAGGAAGCAAATAAAAATACCATATCCCACTGAACTATTTAACCACTTAGCTGGGATTCTACAAAACAGCATAATTAGAAGTAAAAACACACACAAAAATTGTCCTTTACAATGCTCATTATTCACTGTGATTAACAGAAAAGTATGGTTCCCATACAAAATTAACTGATTAAAACAGCACATTACCCCAAAGAGTGAAAGAGACGCCAGAACAAACACAATTTTCAAACAGAGAACGCAGACATCTTTACATTAAATGAATGTTTAGTACACAAGTAAGATGGCAAAAGAGGAAAGAGCTCCATATTTGACAATCCAATCAACAATGTGTACTTCTCAATACAATATTCACACCTGCAGTCAAAAACTACAAGAGCTTCCTAACTATGAAAATCTAAAATAAAACAGTCAAACCGCAGGAGGGCAGGAATTAAAGCTCTTCTTTTCCAAAGTTTGACAAACCTATATCTGCTTACCAATTTGTGAGAACACCTCTCTGGCACTAATCATCAGCCATAGTCTCTCTCTCTCTCTCTCTCCTGATTCTTAAATACATAGCATTTTGAATCATAAGCAAGCTAACAGATTGAACTTTGGTTTGACTGCCATCTGCTGATCCTATGTTTTTGCAGCTACAGGAGTCAATGAGCTGTGCACTCAAAGCTTTAGAAATACTCATGTTTCCTTTCTTAGTACTTGGTACACATACAGGACAGAGCTCTAATGCAGGTATTAAAGCATCAAACTAAAATACAGCAACTTAGGCCAACAAACTAATAAATATTATATCAGATTTCCCTTTATTGTGATTTTTCAAGTAAGATACATTTATAATCCCGTGGAAAAAAAAACAAAAACTAATAATCTTGTTTGTTTTCGTGAGGGGATTATTGAGACAAATGTGTGCAGTGAACAATTTAAGATTACAGCTAAGTACTATAACCAAAGCAATCCCTGTAAGCAAGCAAAAATTAGCTACAGACTAACTTTATAACCCTTTGAATGGAAAAATATTAAACGGATTCACTTTTTGCAGGGATACTATATGAATATTTCATGTTATTTGAAGTTTTCCTTTCTACTTGGTTTTATTTTATGGTATATTTTGAAAAATCAAATGTTACAACAAATTATTTTCCAAAACCTCATGTTTTGTAACTCACTTTCCCACAAAACAACAGATACCTGATCAACCAGGCTTTTCCAAAGGGGACAGGCTCACAAAGACACAGCTGAGTCATGCATGCTGACCAGCCCCTCTGAAAGGGCTAAAATACAGGTCTGGCCTTGCCTACACATAAACAAAACAGTTACACAGGTATAAAAATTAAGGCTGTGATTTTATACAGAAATAAGTTACACAAATTAATCACCAGGGTGGATGCAATTATATCAGTGTAAATGTGCCTTACACCAGCTTATGCCTACACAGAATAGGATATCCTCCTCTCCATAGGGGACTAGCTAAATACCAGTATAAAGCACTTTCATATTGGTATAACTATGCACACTCGAGGGTGAGCTGCTTTAACTGTATCAGTAAAGTTAAATATTTAACTACATCAGTAAAGTTAAGGCAGCACAATTTTTGTTTGTAGACAAGTGCTTAGTGTAAGGTGGGTGAGGGATCTCTGACATTGTGAATGGGTGCTTTTTTCTATTCGTTTTTCTTTCTCCATCACCTGGTTTCAGGATGGTCAGACAGAATCTCTCCCTCTCTCTTACTTTCCTTCTTATCAGATTGTTCCTAAGCAAAGCCGCAGTTCTTTCCTCACACTGGCAATACAAAGAGAGGAGGAAAGGAAAAAGGATCATCACAATGACACAGGTGAAATATGTTAAAACCCAAGGTGCTTACAAATTCTAAAAGAAAACACTGTTTCAGCCAGGAGCTAGTGGTGGCTACAAGAGTAGATTATGGTGCATCAGAATCTAATATGAGTCATTGTTTCTTGTCCCTAAAACCCCGATTCTGCAAACATTTAGACACATGTTTAACTTTAAGGCTAAGCACATGCATAAATGTTTGCAGGACTGGAGACTAACTGAATCAGTATTCATGAGAAAATGGAAAAGACTTGAGCTTGGGTTAAAGATAGTCCAAGTCTGCCCAAAGATCCAAAATGATAAATTCTTTTGTAGCAGTACAGGTAGAAGGAAAAGATGCACTTAAATGAAGTGCAATGCTATTGTAATTTTAAGAACAGTACTATTTTTTTTTAAAAAAAAAACTTACATTTTATTTAAAAATATTTTTAAAAGATTAAAGTAGCCAATCCATCTTTTTTCAGCTACTCCAGCCATTTCTGCTCTCATTCCATAGCAGATAAGCGAGGTGTTGCTGACAGAGCCTATTAAAATATGGTTCTGTTCTGAAATATGACTGTTCAAATGGTATTGTGGATTTCGATAATTGTATCTCAGCATCCTCTGGTTAAAATCTGCTCAATTTACACAGGACAAATATTTTTCCACATTACAAGACCTGCAAACTTAACCTGGGATCTGAGAATTAAGCTGGGTTTGTTCTTTTTCATGCATTAATCACCAGAAATAAGTTATACAGACCTGAGCATATCTACTGTCCAACATTCTGCTCCCCATTAATTTCACTGGCGGCAATAGGGTTGCATAGGTGCAACAGATGAAACAATTTTGCCCTTCTGTTAGAAATTAGTTAATTTTCTTGATGCACATGCCAACAGACACTCTCTCAGTCTTCCATTGCTATGTTTCTTTCACAGTGCTTACAGAAATAAAAGCTAATTTTTCATTAACAAAGTAAGCAGATCTCACTTTGGATACCCTGAGCAAACATCTGTTCAATGGAAAAGAGCCATTTTTACATAGACACTGCTCTGATCACAGCTACACTCAGGTGCATAGTCCGTTTTCAATTCTAGGTCTCACATGATTCTGGCTCTCCCTCACCCATCTACAACCACACATCTTGCTACAACTTCCCTTTTCCATTCCATTCCCAATACCTCCTACGCTTCTTGGGCAAGCATGTAGCACTTTGAAAATTGATCTAAGATTTCAGTGCAAATTTTTCTTAGCTGCTAATGTGGCCTATGTCCCCTGTGATATTGCAGCGACCCTGTTTATCTTGTTTATTTTCATTGCTGCAGGTATGTAGTCATGTCACTATGAAAGGAGCATCCTCTGATGTCAATGTTTCATGGTGTCAGATCTGCACTCAAAGTGTTTTAACAACGAGGCTTCTTTGCCCCAGAAGTGGATGGGCAACTCAGAAAAGTGAAAAGAATGGGGAACATCAGAGAGATACTTTGAATGAAAGCAGCATCTGTATTTCTTTCCACCCACTCAGGCAGAGGCATCCTCAATACAGAATGATGGCATAGTAGCTTGGGTAACTAAAAAGAAAGGTGCTTAAAAGCTAAAATTGGCACTTAAAACTTTAACACACAAACTATGTGCATGAATATTCTCTACACTGTTTAAAAAAAGGAAAGCTTTTTGTAATCCCTTCACAGAGCACCTACGTGCCTTAATAAAAGTAAATTAAATGGCCATTTTATAAGTGCAGTAACATGTTTCAGGGTGTGTGCTTGCCAATTATGCACACCTCGTGTGTTGACTGATGAACACCCACCCTGGCATGTGTTCTTGCTTACATATCTCACGTGCTTACTTATTAAGTCATGGAATAAGACTTGTCTTGCAGACTGGCTAATACTGTCTTTTCTTGATCTGTGGCCTTTGTAGAAAGCATTCACCCTAAGAAACACAACTCCTGAAATAAAGGCGAGCTCTTTGTGATTTAATTCACACACACTCCTCCTTCAAGAAACAATTCTGTGAGCATCTCTATTTTCTCTATCATCAGCTGTAAGCATCTCCATTTGCTTTGTCATTAATCCGCTGTGTTTCATTCAGCATCTTTCAACATACCTTGCTAACTATTAGCAAAAAGCTCAAGTACAACGGAAGTTTTCTTGCAGATTCAGTGCTAGCTGAAAGTGATGTACTGCAACTACAGGTTACTGTGCAAAACTTGCTTGATTCACTGTTACTTTTTTCCTCACTACCTTAACCCACTGGTTTATAGCAAGATGCACCAAGTGAATGAAACAAAGATTTGGTAGGTATCGCCTTTCTGCTAGTCCTATCTGTAGAGCACATTATACCTGGAGCCCTGACTCCTGATTGGAAATTCAAGGTTCTATTGTAATACAAATCATAAAATAATAAATCACATCCCTTTATTAGCCAGACATGCTCTTGCAGTCTTCTAGGCTGTGCTGAGTATTAGCTAAGGTTGATAACATGATGCCTGATCTGACTTCCTTCTAAGAATTCTGTTTATCTTTTTAACATGTATTACAGAATTTTTTTCTGTTACTCTTTGAAACAATTGTGTTTATTTTGCATAAACATTTACACATTTTGAAGAGTTCTAAAGGAAAATGTAAGACAACATACCAAAAAAGAAACTGGTTTCTGTACCCTCTGGGAACCAACTTGTGAAATTCTCCAGCTTCTCCTACAGTTGTTCACAGGTCTTAATTTCATGCAGATGCCAATACCTAGACTCGTAGTTCATCTATCCTGGCCATGACTGATACTCAGACATGGTGTGACCATTGTCATGCTTATTGCTCTACTCCTTTTATTTTTCTGTATCGAAGTGCAACAGTGCAAAGCAATTCAAACTGTAAAAGTTAATTATACAGTATGTTGCCTTCTCTAGTATTGTTGGGCCAACTGCTTGTCTGAGACAAGCCTCTAGACAGTAGCATGTCCTGGCAGGGCTTATATAGATAGATAAATAAACATAAGCATCTTCTATAATACTTTTATTCTGTCACAGAACGCAGATCCTTTGCATCTTGTCTATTTTATTCTATAAAATATCAATCCTTCTAAATCCTAACAGTGCTACAAAGAGTTGATGTAATTGAGCCAAGATTGCATTTCTAATATTGTCATTGTAAAAGGCTCTGTAATACAAAATAATCATCACCAGTTAGTTCGGATAGCCACCCAGTTGCTCAAAAAATTAAGTTCAAAAGCAACCCAGATTTGCCACTTTATTTTCACTACTGTGAGATAACATAGGTATAACTTTGTTCAGCAATGAACACAGACTGCATTTTTTCTTTAGCATGACAGTACAGCATCTGAACAGTTTATGCAACTGACCACTCTGACTCTCTGGAAGCCTATTCTAGCTCAGAATTGGTATAATTCAATATAACAATTGGTATCCAATTATTTTAACTGAATTTTGCTTTATAAACAAGAAAGCAGATACAGAATTATAATACATCTGATTTCAGTTTATGATTAAATCAACAAGTTACATATCCTTCACATTCATTCCTTCCCTTCCTGCCTCAAATCAAAACAAATCCAAGCTTTTAGTTACAAGTGTCACTAACTTTCTCAAATTTAGTCTACGCTAACTTCAGAATCTACACTAACTCAGAATGTTGCACTACTGATGATAAAAACATCTACTAACAGATCAATGTGGCTGCATCAGAATGCAGTCTTTTTGAGTAAATCTGAACGTAAAAATAGCAAAACTTTTAGCTCTGCTTATAACTACTATTTCCAATCTCCATTCCTTTCTCCACTTCATTTTGTATAGGAATGCCTTGTTTGGTTTACTCCGTTTTAATTTTCAGAGGATGGGGTTTATCTACAACATGTTTTTACATCATCTTAACTTTTTACTATGGTTGTACGGCACCCTGAGCACTGTGGCGGAGTTTGGTCTCAAGGTTTCATAATGAACATAGAAGTACTAGCTCTTCAAAGACCCAGACAATTTATCAGTTGGTGGAATTCTGGGCCCTCATTAGTTATGCAGGAGGTCAAAGTAGGTGATCATAGAGGTTTCCTTCCGACTTATGTATGAATCTGTGACTGAAAGATTACGACTGAAAGAGCTAACAGGTAATAAAATGAATAGCTAATGCTTAGCTGTACGTACTTGCCTCAGAGCTACGCTGACTGGCACTTCACCTACCACCAGCTTTCATTCAAGGAAGGATTTTATTCCTATGCAGACGATCTGGCCTGCTGAACAGCGAACACAGTATTCCAGCAGGAAGCTCAACTATTTGTTTGTTTGCGTTCCAGACTCCATTAACTCCCGCATCCAAATCTTTGTCTGGGAAAAAGTTAAGTAGTGATGCATGAAAGGTCTCTCTCATTCATTCCAGTCACTTTGCCAACCGAAAACACAGCCGGCTCTTTTTAAAATTTCAGTTATATGGTACCTTAAAATGTGGCTATCAGTGGGAAAATTGCATACATACACATGCACGCACACACAGATCAGTGAAGGCAGAAGAAATTCATTTTTAGGTTTGAATGATTTAGAAATACAAAGCAAGAACACATTTTAATACTTAGCAAGAAAGATACTCTTGCTAAATAAAAAAGTCCCAAGAAATAGTACATGCGCTGCCACAATATAGGGAAAAGACAGTACATATTGGTCAGAGAATCATGCACATTAATGATGAGTTAAGATAACACTCTGGAGCACTTCAGAGCAACAAACAAATCACAAGAAAGAAAAGAATTTTTATTAAACCAAAATCCAGTATAATAAACACTTTACTGCCAGTATAATCAATATCCACATTGTCATAATTCAAACCTTAATTTACCATGGAGGAAACAAACCATACATGTAAAACAAAAGAAGAAGTAATTATGCTCAGTGTAAATCAGTATGTCCAATGAAATAAATATGTATCTTAGGCATAACCCAGATAAGGAGTAGCAATCTGGGCTCTTCATAAAGGGAGAAGAGTTGCTGATGAGTCCTATCACCACTATCTGATACACTATTTTTTAGCCTCTCTGTTTTTTGGATGGAAGGCTCCATTGGATTTTTGAACAGTTACCTTCCAGTTCACGTTACAGGCTTATTAGTCTATATTTTTGACAGTCTTCTGATTGTTAGCTATTCAAAAATTTACCAAACCACTCAGATTCTCCTCAAATTCTCTGAGTTGCAGTCATTCAGAGCAAACCACATAAACATATTTCCATCAGCTTTTGTTACCCAATTACAGCACCAGATTCTGGGCGCACATCAGTGTAAATAAATCTGGAAGCACTCCAATAATTTCAGTGGAACTCCTCTGGATTTGCATTTGTCATGGGGAATTTCCATCTTGTTCTATCTGGATGTCTTCATATAGTATATTAATAATTGAGGCCTATACCTAGTGCTCCTGTTTACAACTATGGTAGCTGCCCTATAAACATTACGTAAATGATACATTAAAATAAATGGCTGCATGTCCTCTTTATTGTTCCCTTTTCCCTTTACAATTTGTCAGATTTCTTATGCCTCATTTAGATATTAATTTTTATTTAGAAAAAAACATTAAGACCTTGAAGAAAGAATTCGCTTTTCCTAAGCACGCACGCACGCACACATATATAGCATACACACACACACAGAGTAGTATCTTATAAACGCAGTATTTCTACTTTTGTCTAATCCATAAACAGTTGACATCCTATGCATGTGAAGCATTTGCCTTTTATCACTGGCTGAGCAAATAAAATGTTAGGCCAGCTTCAGTGTGAAAAATTAACTAATGGAAAATTGTCTTTTTTTCTTTACCAAGATTTTGCAAACTACGAACTGCTATTAACTAAGACACAACACCACTAGTCAAGTTTCAGGAAAAAGTTGATTTATTCAAAATTACTCTTACTGAAAGGAACATCATATCAGCTAGACCACACGTTTAACAGCTCTTCACAGCTGTTTACTAGTGAAGGAAACATGGTATTTATTCCACGTCACTGATAAGTAAATGTTGGATTAAAAACCTTACAACAAAGTCATCACCCCCAAACCCGAAAGTCATCATCTTTGTAACTGGAAATCTGTTATAACTATTATTAAAATATTCACTCTGCAGTGCACTGAAACAATTCAAGACATTCTGTTTCACCATAAATTACAGGTTTACTTTAGTGTCGTACTGCACGCAGGACTGGAAACACTGCTTATTAAGTTTGCCTAATACCGACCCTTCCCATTATAAGACCCTTTTCAGCTGATTATAACTTCGCCAAATTTTCATCTTTTGGCCTGAAGTTTTCATGTCAGGCTTCTTCCTTGGGCTAAATATTTCTGGAAATTCTAAGCCAAATGGTTCAGCCATTTCTGAGAATAAGACTAGAGAAGAAATAAGATATGTTTAATCCATGTTAAAGAATTCCAGAAACATTTTCTTAGAAAAGCTCTAGCATCCCCATGCTTTGGGGGAGGGACTTGAAATCTGGCAGAGCCGAGGGTGATATTTGTGTTTACGCGTGCGGGCGGGGGAGGAGAGGGGGTTTTTTTTCCCTAAAAACATTTCCTAACTATTTTCCCTAAAAACATTTCCTAACTTTTGAGAGCTTGCTTTTGCAAACTTGATAATGTTCTTTTAATGTAGTTTTTTGTCTGTAAACATATACATCGGGTATATTTTGCATCCATACAAAGGGAGGCTGGTCAGAAGGCCAACCAAAAATTGAGTCCTAAGTGTCTTTGTGGCTACAACCCAACTACCACAATTTGCAGCTACGGTACCCTTCTCTTTGTATGTCTTCACTAACCTACCCGAGCTGTGATAACATTTGTTTCAACTTCACTTCCAATAAATATTTAAAAAACAAGTCTTTCAGAAACCATAACTCTCGCTCAACTTGTTATTTCTAGCCAGTGAATTTTATCAGATAAAAATACTTATGCCATCTAATACACAGACAGATTGTGAAACAAACCTTGCTGAAGTTGAACCTTTCTGCCATAAAACTCAACATCCCAGATTAAATGTGATTAAGGCACTGAATGTTCACACAACACTCTCCCATACTAACTGGTCCTGCACCACACAAACATGGCTCTGGAAAAGAGCTGTTCACGTGTAGTCTTACCCTAAAAGAAAGGTACCAGTGGCTTAACATTAATTTTGTAGATATGTTAAACTGAGTTAAAAATCATATGTTTCTTGAAATAAAGCTTTTCTATTGCCATTATGGTCACAATGAAAAATTAGCTAACTTCTCGCAGTATAAACACAAAAAGAGCAACTTAGAAACTCCATAAATAAAAAATACTCTAAAAGAAATCCAGAGAAATGCCGGTTTTATTCCAGTGTATATGTACCTTTCAAGAGTACTGCATTTCAAGGAACATGGTTCATTTCAGTCCTTACGTTACTTGTGTTCCACACAAATTTGGTTTCCTTTTAATTTTATTATTGAAAAATCACTTACATCACAAATCACTGACCTGAGGTTGCAGAAGAGTTATTTACATTAAAGGAATTTATCCCACAGCATTTTAAAATTTCCTGCCTAAATAATTATTTTGGGTCTTTGTCACATATTGTGTTCTTCATTTGGCAGAACGAAAGGTAAGAATAAGAGCAAATTTTGGTCCTTAGCCCTCCATCTTTGTACTTTTCCAGATGAAATAAATATATTTGGTATGTACTCATAGTAAGAAATGGATAGCTTCAAATTAGCTCTACACCATGTATTGTACAAAAGTTTGTGAAAGTATTAGCAATGCTAAAATATATGACTGCTTCAATGTAAGGAATATTATCTGTTATAAAGAATAAAAGCATGCATATTTACTTTTCTGTTCTCCATGAATTCAAAGTATTATCTGTATGTATGTTTTACATGCATTATCTGGATGCATGTTTTCACAGACAAAATAAAGCGAATTTATCCTAGAGTTATAGTATCTCTCTTAAAAGAGAAAATATGCAGCTCAACAAGTTTTTCCTGCACCCTCTCTTTTCAGGTAACTAATAAATCTTAAGTGAAAAAGTCACCATGCTCTTCAACTGTCACCACTAAGGTTTGGGTTTTTTATATTTTAACAGCCTTAAGGCTGATTTACTGCTCAGCTCTCCACACTTAATCAAATAGTTAGGGGGAAAAGATCACATTTGCACACCTGGAAATATTTATTCACCATACTTGTACGAAAACAACATTTCCACTGGAAACAAATTAAATACTTCAGTGAATCTCAATATACAATTCCTGATTTAAATATTACTATCACACATTCCTGTGGAAACCAAGCATCACTGCAAGCACACAGTCTTATGCAGGTTAGGGGACTTTGCATGGGTGAAGGGGCCATCAGGACAAACTAACTGTAGAATTGCAGCTTAAATGTGTAAAAACAGCTGTGTTCATCCGGTATGTAGATACTTGCATGGGTAGATGGGATGAACTAATATTTCCCCAAATTGCCATTCATTTCAAATTCAGCAGACCATTTTTCTGGAACAACTTTAAATCCTTCTGTTACTCCTTCAGTTTTAATTCTACAGATAATCGTGGCACACTCTTTATCACCAAAATAAACCAACATCCATTATTAACTATGGCAATGTTACACACCACTTAAGAAATATCCACCTCTCAGAGTAGAGTGCTGCCCTCATGGTTGCTGACTGTCACATACAGTCACTAATGACTAAAAATAAATACCACAGAAAGCAAATGGCAACAGAGAGAAGAGAAAGGAACATGTGAGAGTGCCAAGATTTTGAAATAAATAATTTTTTAATGTTTGATACTCTCTTCCACAACATGTATTTTGATCTCTCTACCTAAGAGCTTCATTTTCTTAGAATTCATTAGATGCTCCAAAACAATCTTATCTTCAAAAGAAATTCTATATCTTCAGTTATTTAAAAGAACCATGTTGCACTTGGACAAAGTGATGTAAGCACTCATTGCTGGTTGACTGAAAAAGTGACCTATAAAATGTATTTAATCCTGACTTTTTAGAATAAATTGAATGCCTCCAAATAGCGATAAGGCATTAAACAACTTTTAAAAAATAGTTAATTTGGATAGTTCTTGTGTTTTGACTCTTCTGTTCCCATTCTGAAAGATATCCCAGCATGCCATATGATAATTACATAACACCCATTATGAAGCCCCCTGAAGTCTGGTGTCAGCTGTTCTGTATCAAGTAGGTCCAGTGGAGTTGCAAACTCTTTTTAAAACTATCCATTTCATTCCTGAAAAATTTGAAAAGGCGGCTATGAAAACTTTTCAAATAAGGCACATAACTTACTGAAGCAGTCCAGTATGTGTAACAGTGGCAAACTAAAGGTCTAAAAATATTTCACTAAATTAACACTTTTCATTCAAATATTTGAGAACATTTTGCAACCATTAAGTCTTGCAACACTGCCTCCCTCTCCAGGTGACCAGTTCCTGTAGAGGCTGGCCTAAGTATTCTCAGGAAAGTTAACACAATGATTGGTTGAGGTACATGCCAAATTTCACTGCCTCATTTTACAATATTAAAAAAGTGTGTGTAGGTACAGCTATATTTAGGCAATCCAGGGCCCAGAGCTCAACACAAAATATGATCCCTTGTGACAATAGGTCCATTCTCCTCTTAGAGACATGGACAACATCTAGGGTGGCCACTGTTGCATACCCAGAATACCAGACAATCTAGCAGGCAGCCTGTCCCGGCCTGCAAGACATCAACACTCCTGGTGTGCATGCGAGGTCATGCCACACAGAGGATGCCGTTTAGAAGAGCGTGCCATCCGGACCTGCCAGCATGACATCACACTTCAGCGGGTATGCAAGTTCATGCTCCACAAAGGAAGCCATTTTGAAGAGCACATCATCCCCGCCCCACCCGTGCCAGCGTGACATCCCACGCACAGTGCATGAAGTTGCACCAGCGGGAGCAGAATAGTGCATTCTTCAATGGGGGCATCCTCGTGTGTAATACCGGACAAAACCACGTCCAGTTTTATACTAGTACTGGACAGGGAACAAACTGCACAACACCAGGACTGTCCAGGTTCAGAACGAATGAATGGCCTGCCTAGCAACAGTAGCTTCCCTACTTCTGATGTAGTCACATCACTGCAAGAGTTGGGACTCTTGTGCCCATCTTTCAATCGAACCCTGTGTGTATGGCATCATTAGGCAGAATCTCTAGATTCCCACAGAATCCAACAGCTGTCAAGTATAGCTTCATCCTCATGGTTTACATTACTTTATGTTTTCAAGGCACTCTCTGCAAAGAACAGGACCAGAAAATTTATTATTTTAAATGAAAGATGAAATTCTCCTTTATGATTCTATCTGCACCAAATTAGGAGATGTAAGGGATAGAATACACAAAGTACAAAGCCCAAATCAGCTTTCTTTGTACTTAGGGCAACTGAAATCCTATCCTGTTAAAGCCATAGTTACATAACTGAGACATTTATGTGTGATCAAGATGAAGAGTACAAGGCAGGCCCTAAAGTCACCAAAATACACAAACAAATGAGTGTACTGTACTAGTAACTATAATTTATACCAGCAAATCTGACTGGTAAACATTCTTACAGTATCTTCTGCTTTAATAACCCACATACATTTCCAGACAATAAATAATGAATATGCAAGATTTTTTATTTCCTTTAACTCATAAAATTGCAAACCTAAACATTTGAATTTCTTCCAGAAGCCTCCAGAAAGGGAGAACTTTGAAGTTTCTAAAGAGGAAAGATTATTTTCTTTTGCTGCAGGCCAGAAATTAGAATTTCTTTACTGATTCTGCCAAATCATCCTATAATGCATTTTTTTTAACAAACCATTTTGAATTAGGGCTGTCCCATAGCTACTGAGTGACCAATATTTTGAAGGTCACACCAACTGTGTAAGCCACTGTTTGAATCCTCTGACCAAAAGGGATCCTCCAAAATCAGCAAGATCAAACAGGATTGTGGGGAAAGAGAGTTTGCACTGCATTTCCTCACTGTTGGCAGTTTCTGAGGACAGCATATGCTGCAGTTTTATTTTGTTCACATGAACAGAACAGAAGGGATTGTGTCCACATGGGGTCTTTTGTTTGTTTGTTTTTCTTTTAAGCTTACTGAGCTAAATTCATCCTTGATGGTAAAACTTCTGAAATCAACAGAGCTACTCCATGAATAAATTGGTCCCAATGTTTTGGGTAAAAAGGCTTTTAGGGCTAAATAAAAATACAAAAAGGGGGAAAATGTTCCTCTGCACTCGCATATTTAGAGCATACACCTGAGCAGCATATAAGACGCCTTAATTTTGATCCCATATTCGTCCAGACTGATCACAGGTTTTGGTTTTTTTTAAGTACGTATAAACTCAGTTCTTTGGCATTCATTGCAGTATTTGTGCAACACTACAATTTCGGTTTTATACTGCTCTAAGCCTTTCAACACTGATGAAATCCAGATCATCATCAATCTAAAAACAATAGGCCAGGCTGACATCACATCATCTCATTAATCTTCATTTGTCCCATCACATCCTGTCATTCTTATGCAAATGACACACTTGAGGATGCAACTTTTCTGCACTCCATGATAAGGAGAAAGGCTGTTAAAAGCACCAGGGGTCACCCCGGACCACAGACCATCACTTCATTCAGCACCTTGTGTTTCACATCATATCTAATGTGTTTGACATTCAAATTTGACCCAGTAGGAGGTAAAACTATTTGATTTCTCAGCTACACACATCTCACTTCCTGTGCTGAAACACTCACTGAATTCCCTGAGGAGCTAAAAGTGTCTTACTTCAGCTTTTCCTTGCTAGTGGAGATTGAAATACAGCTCAAGAGGAAGATATTTGCACTGCATATGTAACAATGATAGCAATCCACCTTCTCATCTAAGAATTAAGATCTACACTAAAACCCTGAGTATGCTGAGATTCAGTGATACAGAAGCAAGTTGGGTTAAGATTAGTGAATACCCAAAGAAGAGAAAGAATATACAGGTTACCTTCAGAGGAAATTTGGTAGAGAGCACTCTGGAAAGACTGTGCACATTCAATTAGAAGTCTGTTTAAAACATTTAATTTTAGGTTGAATAAGAGTACGCAAGGTCCTAAAATATTTTAGGCCCAAAAAATTACTCCCTGAGCCTAGAATTCAGCATGAATAAAATCATCTCCCATGCTTGTACATCTGTCTCATCAATTCTATTCCCACAGCTGTTCCCCAGACACCACAGGTGGTGAAAACTAAACGTATTTGTTGCATAACAGGAAGGATTTTATTATTATTATTATTGACTCATAACAGTGTTTTGTTTCATCAGCACCTTCAATAGACGCTCTGAACATCTTGTTCCCATCACATGTGTGAATGTAGGAAGAGCAATTTTTATTAGACGGGAAAAAATACTAGAAGAATGGAAGTATGTAAATTAAGACATTTTCTCTGATGAAAGTAGCAACCACCACGGAGCATCCCTAGCATCACATGAGAAGTGAATGAGAGTAAAGTTGGTTAAAATGTCTCTCACAATCTTATGTCAGGTGTTTTTTGGGTTGGGTTTTTTTTGGCGGGGAGGAGGGAAGGGGGAGGTTGGCAATAGTGCTTAAGTACCACAGCGATGGTCCTAGAAATTATTATAATAAATAAATGTATATCACAAATACCAAACAAGATTTCAGTTATATGGATGGCTAAAAACGTGTGTGTACTGAATACAAACAACAGAGAATTCTGATACCCATATTTACGATGGCAAAACCTGCATTAGACTGAGGAAAATAATCTTCCACTTACTTGCATTCTATACTCTCAAAAGCTCTTCTCAAATTATAGGTGATAAACAGTGTATTAATAGATATAGAAGAAATTACATAAACAGGAATATGCTGGATTAAGTTTACTTTTTTTTGTAAATTAATACATTTAGACTTATCACAAACACCTTCCAAACTTCATTCTGTTTACAAAGCTAAGAATAACCTCCAGTAAAATTTACGGGATATATTCCTCCATCACTGCAACACCAAAGCAAAGAACACTGATGTGCATTGTACTTGTGACTTTTCACAATATGTAAGGGACACACACTAAAGTTAACATACAACCATCATATGAATGCTTGAGAAGGGCATATATTGATTGGAAATATTTGATTACACTAATGAATATTTTAAAACATTACGTTCATTCATATTTTACAGTTTTTAAAGGTATACATGGAAACTGACTAATCATAATGTAAACCACAAACCCACCAATGCAAGATTTTCCAGTTATTAATTTACTGAAGGCCAGAATAGCGATGTTCTTAGCGCTCACCATCTCCCTTCCAATGATGAGGAAGACCAACCATTGTTATGTAAGTATCCCTGAGCCTGGGAATAGAATAGCAGCATGATACAACCTACTTGGCTTGCAGGAAGCATGATGTCACTGTTGGTATTTCTACACTAGAGCTGGAGGTGTAACTTCCAATTTGGGTTGGCGTGCGTGTGCTCTGATCAAGCTAGCACACTAAAAATAGCCATGTAACTGCAGTTGCATGGCTAACAGCCTTGAGTACACACCTAGGATTTCAGATAGGATTGTACTCAAGATGGCCAGCATGTCCCACTGCCCGTGCAGCTGCAGCTACACGGCTATTTTTAGAGCTTGATCAGAGCTAGCACGGGTATGTATACATGAGCTGGAAATTATCCCTTCCTACTCCAGTGTACAAACACCTCCACACTGATTCACTGGTTCTCAACCTTCATTAAGCTGCATGTGGTCTCTTTCCTCCCACAGTTAATGTGGACTGGTAAGATTCTCATCTATATCCTTCTATAAAATAGCCCTTTTAAAAGAGTTCAATTTTATTTTTACATGTTTCTTACCTCAGAAAATAAAATAAAATCATGTTCAAAAGATTTAAAATATTTTCTTCTCTCTTACTGCCTCACTCACTTTCTTTCTGTCCAATCCAGTAGTAATTAATAAATAACAATGATACAGCTCTATAAAAATCAGCAATAAAAGGAAATTGGAAAAGCATAATTTGTATTTGAAAAACAACGTAAGACGAAATCTAGCCTTATCCATTTCTCATAGATTTTAAATTTTCTAAGGCAGTCAGAGTGCTTTTCAGTTTAGAACAAACTATAGCTTAACAGGCCTGTGTTTCTTTGTTAGCTGTTGGCAAAATCAAGAGCATCAAGGCATTTTCACTGGGCTAGTGATAGCAGCAGACATACAAACTAGTGTTCTGAAGACAAACCAAGAACTTCCTGAAGTAGCAGCCAATATTGCACAGGGTAAAAGAAGGGAGACTCACAGTTAATAGCAACTCTTGCACTTATCTTATATTCAGCTGAAAACCCTTTACCTTGCTAAGAGGGAAATCCTTGTCACCCAATTCCAATCTCAATTAAATGGATGCTGTACATGTGACTTTCGTGGATATATACGGGAACAGAACTCTTCCTCCCAGCCACCAGAACATCTGCAATGCTGCTCCAGCCTTTCTACTACAGGCTCTTAGATTGTAATTTGTTCATTGGAGCCATCTGTTTTGCAGACTTTGCTAGCAATGGCAAAACTGAGGGAAGCCAGGAATGGTAAAGGGGCTTCCATCACTTTCCACCCTTATTGCCTGTAGGTGACATTTTGTTTAAATTCCATAAAGTTTTGACTAATTTCTAAATACATCTGTCTACTTTCATTGGTTCCTGTCTTTAGCAGTATATTTTCCCCTCCCTCTGCTGGTTCTGCAGCAGTTGATAACTAAAATGAACTATTCCCAAAAAAGTGGATGTACAAACAGATCTTTGCATGAACCAGCACTACATACTGTGACGTTTACATGCGGTAAGGACGTTGGAACATAACCAGCAGGTTAAATTTAAAATCCTTTAGTCCATGTGATAGATGTCTGCTTTTGCAGCAGAAGTTACAGCTGCAGCACTGCTAGCAACAGAAGTCCTGCGCAGCTATAAATATTATGGATTTTTAGCTGCCAGTTGGGTTTGATAGCTGGGTGCTGAAGATGCAAATCTCAAGAATAAGTTCTGCCTTTTGTCATTTAGTAGTTAGTATGTTTGTGTAGCACTGCCCTCTTCTGAATGGAAAGTCTTGCTCAAGTGTGAGTATGTTACTCTATAGGCGATCTGGTCTAAAATTAGGATCTCTATCACAGGGGAAATTCCAATATTTCAAAATTTGATGTTTTACTGAATCAGGATGAAAAGTTGAAATACTGGCATTTTTTGCAGAACAGACAGTCCAACCAGAGGGGAGACGGTGCATCATGGGAATCCTGCCATTGAGTCCGGCCCCCAAACTTCAACTTCCAGGAAGCACTATGACAGTTCAGGTGGATGCAAAACAACATTGAACTGACCTAGAAGGAAACATTTTTCTTCAATCTGACAAATCAGAATGTTTCAACGCAGGCTAACCTGATGCCAAATAAATATTTAGTTTAGATTTTCTCAGTGGTAAATTGAAAATTTGTGGTAAGAATCAAAAAATTCCCTAAGATGATTTCAATCAGACACTACATTTTCAGTTGAAATTTCTTGGAGGGAAAATTTCTGACTAGCTCTATGCTAGTGGCTAACACATAATGCATATAAAAAAGCCTTAATGATAACAGCCATCTCATGGACTCAAAGGGTTGAGGGTTGTGTTTTTGGAGCCAAAGTCATGCAATTAAAGACTTCCTTGGGTAAGGACCACCATGATTTAGAAATGATTCTTAGAGGAGAGCAGTTGGTCCATTCCAGTGTGTTTTACTCTGACAAGAGAACATGGCTGTGGACTACTTTGAAGGGATTTGGGGAAGCTGCGGAGTTGTTTTGTTTTTTGGGGGGAAGGAGGGCTTGTTTGTTTGGCTTTTTTTTTTTCCAGTAAGATACAGATTTAAGTTTTTCAGAACCTAAAATGGGATGAAATGATCATCCAGATATAATTCCCTCAGTATCTAAAGAAATTTTTTTAATGTTTTACATCTGGAACTGCTACAGTTGGAAATGGGCTGATTAGAAGCACTGAGTTGCTAAATATTTTAAAAAGAAATAACTAATGAAATTAGCAGTCCAGCAAACTCCTTCATAAACACTATGGAAGCAAAACAGACACAAATGGTTCAATGGAAATGTTACATACATCCTGCAAGGCTCATTTAAAAGAAAAAGAATTTTTCAGAAACCCAACACTTAAGGATGTTGCAGAACATATTTATTTTCACTGAGCCTCATGTAACAAAAAAAGGAAATGCAGACATAAATCCTTTCCTCCTCCTTTGTCTTTGTTTTCAAACCTCTTCCCTTAAATAGAAAATGGATTAGAGAATTAGGGAATAAACACTGAAAGAAAATCAAATTATTCCAGAAGCTGGTTTTCACAAGAGACCAATATATACCACAATACAACTATTCTTACCTTATCTATCATATCCGGTCGGTTTGTAGCTGCCAAAATTGTCACGTCCTTTAACTGTTCTATCCCATCCATTTCTGTTAACAGCTGAGCCAAGACACGGTCTGCTACGTTCCCAGCACCTGAAGACCTGATTAAAAAAATGCCACAGCATTAGTTTTCCCTTCTTAGATAATTACCAAAGGAGAAAGGGTTTATACTCTTCTGTAAAACCATAAACAAACTTTGTCACTTTTATAAAATAAATTTCCGATTTTTCACTTTCAACTTCAGTACTTGGAGGGAAAAAATAACATAAATCATGTAAACTCATTAAGGCTATATTCCAAAATCAGCCCTTCAAAGGATTTCTTAGTATTCATAAAAACATCTGGGCTTGTTACTTACTACCTTGCCATGGTGGCCTGGACAAGGTTTTCACACAATATAAATAGTCTGGTGTAAATATTCCTAAGGTGAGAACAGCTGGATTCATATGGCTTCCTGACTAAACAGATAATACTTCAGTTCCTACCACTGCCCAGGTGATTACTTATGCCGGCCAATGCGGTATAAAGTACCAAGTACTCATGCATTTCCACTATATTTTCACTTCTTCAATCTCCATCACATGAGACCAATTTGAGTGCTAGCCAGCTAACTCATAAAAGCATTTCCTGCCTTTATAATTCATCCATCTGTTTCTCCAGATGTTATAAAGAAAAAAAAAGGGGGGTGGGGATAGGGAGAGAAGAAAGATATAAGTCTCAAATTCTGAAATCTCCAAAACATTAAACCTCAAAACAGAGGCATAAAACATTTTATGCATTCAAAGCAGTTTGGAAACTGATTATGGTCACACTGAAGTCAATGACAAAACTCTTAAATGCATGTGAAGGAAGTGTTAAGAAAAAGTAATTTGGTCTTTTCATGACAGCTTCTAATGGGTTAATTATACAATTAGCCAACTGCCTTCTGCCCACATAAATGTATGTACATAGAAGAGAGAGATTTTGCATAAATGAAACTAAAGGAAAAAAATTGTACGGTTACTTAAATCCAACTTGCAAAACCTTTCTCAAATGGTATGCACATCATCATTCTAGCTAAAATTATTAATGCTGATGAAATATACTTTATTTTACAAACACTGCAAGAACTAGAGGGAATTTTGTTTTATCAAAAAATACTAGGATAAGACGACCTAGGAAATATTGGGACCATATATGCATATGTATAGTGTATGACTCTGTGCATATACGTATATATTCCTAATAAGGAAGAAGCATAACATCTGAAAGCCAGTAGACCATCTTTATATATAGTGACAATATAATATAAGAGGTATAAAGGTAACCTAAACAAATGCCAGTTCTTTCCTGAAAGAAAAGAAAAGTCAATATTTATAACAGTAACTGAAACAAAATTAGAATAAAGTTTCAATTATTATTAAAACGTACTTTTTAAAAGCCCTAATACAGCTGAATGGCAGCAAAGTTGTGCCTACAAATTGATAGGCTTGACCAGACTCTGCACTCTTGATTTCTGTGATGGGTGAGATTTTCTATGGGGCAAAGCCTAAATACTGGGTCTCCTGGAGGCAAAGACAATCAACAGCTTATTCCAAAAGCTCCCTCTGCTGAACAACTGCTGTAAGTAGAGTTGAGATGTTTAAACAGGTGGGGGAGAAAAGGGAGGGGTAATACCAAACAGTGTCAAGACTAAAATTTTACTAACCTAAAATAACAGAATTTAAATCAAAGAATTAAGGCCTGCTCCTTACACAGACTAAAACTCAGCCTGTCATCCATCAGATTTGCCCTCCAAAGATGTAAAAGACATAGTAAATCATCCAGGATCAGCCCCTTTGCCATAGCAGGATTGCTCCCTACGGACTACTCACATTTCTTCATAATATTCTACCACTTTCTTTCCCTGTGTTTAAAGGGACACTTTCAAATATACATTTTTAATACGTTATTCTCCATATTTATACAAACTTCCTCCTTTCTTTGGCAAATATTTCTTTGGTCTCCGGCACCACTCATATTGCTAAGGGGGCCTTAACATTACAACAATTTTTTAAAAATAACGATTGTGTTTACATGCAAACACAAATAATATTTGTTGGCCATATTGTACTTTAACGTGAAAAAAAAATCATACTAGACTTTAAGATACAATAAAACTTCTAATTTCTGCATATTTATACAATATATAAAGAATATCCTTATTTTTGCATTCTTATCCTGCATGTGAACTAATGCAACAGCACTGTTGATGCAATATACATTTGATAACAGAACTTGCTAAATGCTTTAAAATCAGAGGGATCAAAACTCACAAAGTAGTTTTGGTGTAGATTCTCTATGAATAACTGCTATTGCTGTTTCTATAATTTTCCAGAGAAAAATAATAGTTTTTTTAAGTTATTGATGATATTCAGAATCAAGAAGAATCTCCCTCCAGGTTTAATAAATGCTGCCTAACTCAATTAACACACAATAATGGGCTAGACCAACGGGGTTGCTAGGACATATTACAGAAGGGACTTGGTTTGTTAGTTGTCAGCTTTTTTGTTGTTGTTGTTGTGCTGCAGCAGTGTTAGAAATTACCCCAATGAAATTAGTGTATTTCTAATATACCCAGGGGTCATAGCCCCATCAACCTAAACTGAGATGAATGTGATAAAATACTACCGTTGTTTGCACAAGACTAGTAAATACTTTTCAAAGGAAATAAACCTTTAAATAAATTAGAATCAATTTTTGTAAAATAAACTAGTCTTAATAGGGAGAGAAGCACTCATACTGCAAAGACTTATACACGTGCTTAACATCACACCTTTGGGACTATTCACAAGCACAGAGTTAGGCATGACAACCTCTACAAGAGCAGGGTCTAAATGAAAGTTGCACATGAAAATGGCCTAAAACCAGAAGTCACTAAGAGAGGGGGCAATTTTGGAGGGGTTAAGAAACAGCAAGAATACCTGTTTATTTTTTTTTGGGGGGGGGGGGGGCATTGGCTGCCTCCTGACATGAACATCTGTGTTGCAAGTTTCAGTATGGGGAGAATGTTTATTCCAAGTATAAAAACCATTGACAGCGTTCATTTGAAAAATAACTGATCAATATCTCAATTCATCTCATAGATGGCAAAATCCCCAAATGCTTTCAAAGAGTAAAAAAGAAAGTTAAATTACAAAGTACTTGCTATGTGTGCATAAGGCTTAAGAACAGACTTTCCCTCTCCTCCCAAATCCTGCACACTACTACAACAGCATGAACTCCTATCTTCATGCAGAGCCCCATTGAAGTCAATGGTATTTGGTACCAGACCGACAGCCAAGTGAGCAGAACCCAGCGTAGGACTGGGGCCTTTTTTATTATTTGGCATCAGATAGCAAATATGCTACAGGCAGAGGGAAAATATTTTATAATAAAGACACATGGTTGGAATTTTTTTTTTTTTTTTTTTAAATCTGCAAATAAAATGTCTGCAATCTGATGATACACAGACAGCTGCCTTGAATTTCCCTGCTTGTATTTACATGTTGAACTAGGTTGTCATATTGCACACCATATTTAGCATATATTCTGTAGTAAATGAACTCTTTTAGCTTAACAGGATATCCTATAAAAATGCAGACTGGCAGACATTTATAGCTAGAAATTTCTTCACCAGTTGCTCCAGAACTGCGTCATCACCATGTGCTCTGAGGCGCTCCAGTGCTGCATAAACTGTTCATCAGAAGGGTGACATACAAGTATGCATTTTTCCATTTTCCCAGAATTTCTCAGCAAGGGTTTCAAATTAATGCAAGCAATGCTCACTAAGGCTGCCTGGACTTCTGATACAAACAGCAGTCAGAAAAACAAATGATTATTCCTGCAATCCTGCTTACCCACTGCCAAAACCAATGGCCAGCCAAGCAGACCTTTTTCCCCTCTACCTGACTTCCACACACTGATGGCATCATCACAACTACACAGAAATAGTCCTCAAAACACACATACTGGTACAGACTCACTTCCTGTCAACAAACAGACTGAGAATGAAGACAGTAAAAATTAGGAGTTTGAGACAGAGAGAGAGACAGAGAGAGAGAGCGCGACCAAGCCCGTGTGCCTTACCCTTACCACAAATTCCCAGAGCTCCAAACTAAAAAAAGGGGTAAGAGGAATCCGGCAGCTTCATTACTGCCTGAGAATTTGAAATCATTTGTAATGTTGCGAAAATAAAATCTCGCAGGTCTTTTTAAAAATATGAAAGATGATTGTTTGTGCAGTGGTCTGAAAAATGTAAAGCAGTAGCTAGATACTAAGCATTCCTATCAGTTTTGCAAGTAATTCTGTGTACAGATTGATTTTTTTTTTTTTTGGTCAGCTCTTCTTTCTTTAACCCATTTTCTACAAATTTACAATAATCTCTTCATTTTTTAAAATCAATTGGAATCAGATACTGCCACCTTTATTCCACTGAATTGTAAATAACTCTGCAAGTAGCCCATTGGTTTCAGAGCGTGCATGTGCGTGTCTTCACCCATAACACAAATCCCCAGAATTCTAAAGCATGCCATATGAGACTATTTGTAGATTAACAGTACTATTTATTGTAAGAAAGACAGAATCTAGGCCTCAAGAATAGTGCATTCTGAAATGAGAGATTCCTAGAATACAGGTGTATTTTATATTGAATCAAAGTCTTAAAATTAACCTCTGCTATCTATGACTGACAACCAAAGCAGAGCATATTCTGCTCAACATATGGGATTCTGTGACAGGACTCACTGGCACTACTTGTACCATGACAAGTAAGTGATTAACCTCAGTTCACCTTCCCTCTCCAAGCTCCTTGAGCTTGACCCAATGCCCATTTAAATCAGTGGGAGCCTGGTCACCCTTGCACAGGTGCCCAAAGAAAGAGCTGGAAGAGCGGCTGCTTGGGTGAAGGGGGGGGAAAGAGAGAAATTCATTTTGGGAAGGTAGGACTCCATACCCAGCATCAAACAAGTGAGCTGAACCTCAAGCTAAGGGGTTTATTTTATGTGACAGAGTATGTGTAGGTGATGCTCAACATCATGGTTCAAAATAATTTAACATCCTTGTTATAGTTATAAGCTCCACCTTTGGAGACAAAGAAGCTTGCTGACTCTGACTCCAACTCCTCTCCCCCCCCAAAACTGCTTAAAATGAAGCCATTTTTGAGATAAGAACCATCTCCTTTTTATTTTTTCACTTCTTAAACTTAAAAAGCTTAAAAATCCCCCAAAATAAGATGTTAAAGGTTCAGCTCATGATGATATTTGTTAACAGGCATTCATAACAAAAATACAGCCCGTCCCTTCATCCTAGAGGTGTTTGTGGGATTGATGTAAAAATGAGCAGTTTTGCAGAATACAGCATGTATCATTTTGACTGAGAAATTTATTTAGGCCCTGATACTGAAACTGATCAGGGTCAGCAGTTTGCCTGTACAGAACTCTGTTGACTTCAATGGGATTTGGTGCAGGAGTCCTGCACAAGTCAAGTTGCAGAATCAGGACCTTTATGTCGTTGATAAGAAGGTAGCAGAAAATGATTGCTAAATAAAAGGTAAATTCAGAGAAATCAAAAGAAAGCTTCACCAGTGTCTTTTGGATTAACTGCTTAAAATCAACCCAAGAACCTACTTACTCCCTCAAAATAATGCTTTAAGAACCTAAAAAAAGATATCTATAAGAATGATGAAGTTCCCTGTTTCCTCTTTTCTGGTTTAAATACAAACTGCCACATAACTTGAAGGCCAAACACTGCTACATTTTTTTAAATCAATAGGAGGACTAAGACGACCCTATATAATGTGCATGCTCAACTGATTTCAGCTATAGTGACTCTGCTGTTTAGCATTCCAGAAAAATGACTGAATAAACGACTGCTTCCACAGAAGACAGCTCTGCAACTGACTCCAAAGAAAACAGATTTAGGACCACAGTAAATTATATTTACAGCCACTCACCGGACAAACAAGTAAATCTGAAAGAAAAAAAATGATGGTGAAGAAACAACAAAATAAATAATACCACCTAGCATTAATAAGGATTCCATCAAAACATTAACAAATTAGCCCTCATAATACAACCTTGAGGTCGGTATCTATTTTTGTACCCATTTTACAGAGGTGGGAGAGTTTACGTGACTTGCTCAAGTCACAGAAGAGTCTGTGACAGAACTGAGATTAGAAGTCAGCAGCTCCTGGTCTTGGACCTGTGCTCAGTCCCACAGATGACACTTTCCTGACCAATCAAATGAGGTTTTAGAGATTAATTTACATGTTTATATGGCATTCACCTCAAATCATCTGAAATCACAAACCCTGGGTCAAATCCTGCTCACCTTACTCATAAGAATAGTCCCACTGAAGACAATAATGGTAAGGGGTCAGCAGGATTTGGCCAAATAAATACAGCACAACAAAGTCAGCCTTTTGGGAAGGAGATGAGAGTGGCAGCCCAGGGGACACCAGGGATATTGCAGAACAGGAAAAGGGAATTCCAGAGGAAATCCTACTCTTACAAGACATGTGATGGAACTTAACGTCTACACAGGGGAGGCAGAGCACTGAGGTCTCACGATAAAACATGGAATTCAACTTATCTACGTGTGAAGTATGAACTGGTGAGCCGTGCCAAGTTTTGAACACTGATTCTGGCTGATTATAAGGAGAATGGGTGTTTTAAAAGCAAGGTGTAGATCATTCTCAGGTAGATTCACTGGGAAAACCAGTGAGAGGTTGTGGAGGGCTTCCCAAGGGTAGCATCTCAGCACAGATTACCCTGAGCTCCTGGAAATAACCAGGTTAGGGGAAACACCCCAGAGGTTTTATCATGGATAGGTGAACCCCTCCACTCAATAGTATGCTATGAGATAATCTACATGGGGAGTGTCACTGAGATTTCTATGAAAAAATTCTCCCACAAGTTTTCAGGGAGATGGGACTATCTGGCCCATGTTATGTACCATATAATATTAGACAAGACCTACATAAAGGTAGAGTCTTTTGTACCAAAATGTTATAATAAAAATCAAAAGCTATGATCTTTAAAAATCTTCCTGGAAACGACAAAATCTCAAAGTATTTCTTTTACTGGAACGCTAAGAAAATAACGTAACACTGAAACAAATGTAAAACTCATTGACATAACAAAATACTTGGTATCAAAAAATTAGTATCTGCTCAAATAATCCAGAATTCTGAATGTCTCCATAAGAAACTGAGGTAAAGGGTTCCTGAAATACCAGAGCCCCCCTGCCAGCACACTGCCACACAAAAGTCACTCCGCTCAGACAGTCTGAAAGATTTTATTGAGGCTGACATTTCTGTCAGGGCTTTGTAGGGGTAAACTGTCAGCAAGAAGCACCTGCCAAGTCAGTCTTTCAGTCCAACTGCCATGATCATAATTAACTGTCATGCTGTTTTATTTCCTTCCCTCACAAATGTTGATGATGTATGGCTTTGGCGGTTCAAGGTTTTCCACAATATTAAGTATAAACTCTACTCCAATAACATTAGATGTAAATAAAAATGGCAATATCTTTCCAGATAATAGTAATTTTTCGCAATAAAAATTAAGGCATTTGCCCCCCCCCCCCAAAAAAAAAGGCCTTTAAAAATGGATATTATCATGCCTTACAAAAGGAAGGCTCATCTCCATAAATATACATTTCTGTCCTGCGACCTTTACTTACAGGTCCAGGATGAGACCCTTATTTTACAGTTGAGCCTTTTTTCTTAAACACTGATAGGACTTCGAGAAACATCTCCAGATCTTGAATAAAATTATTGGCCTTATAACATAGGTCACCACATTCATGTAAATATGGTTATAACTGACACTTCTGTTTCCTGAAGCACCTTTCATCCAAGGATTTCAACACAATTTACAGGCATCCATTCATTACCCCTTCAAAGTAAATATTTCTACCATTTAAGAAGTGGGAAACTGTAGAGATGCTAAGTGTTTTGCCCCCTACCACCACAGCACATCAGGTTTCTCACAAAGCAGATGGATACCAAAAACATGTGTAATTATTACTGAAATACTGATTATCTATCTATCTTTTAGAAATACTGAGCCAAATTCACATCTGGAATATGCAGGCACAACACCACTGAAGTTTGTAAATTAGGCTAACAGCGAAGTCAGACCACTGTTTATATACTACTGTGATTGCCTCTCTATAGAAAAGCCTATAATTGATAGTTTGTAATGTACTTCCCTGCAAGTTAATCAATTAAGCATTTTGACCAACCAAAAAACAAAATGTTTGACAACTGTTAAAATAAGAAATCTTCCTTCAAGGTACAGAATTGTTTTGGCTGCAGTGGGGATGACAAATAAAGCAACCAAGGAGGGCCATAACGTTAACCCTTCTCCTTCTTCCCTCAGCAGCTTATGTTTGGGCACAACTACACTGCTGCCATATGTTTTACACCCAATTATAGTCAGGCATTACCCACTGTAATGCATCTTTATCTTTTCCCCCTCCATCTCTCAGCACTGCAGACCACTCAAAAAGGAGAGAGCCTGGGCAAATCATGTAATCCAAAGCTTGGGTCAAATTTTGGGCTTCATGAACATCTGACTTTTCCTCTGTGTACATATGCATCTTCTCCATTTACGCCAACCTCCCATCACAGCTACTTGGAGGAGTAGCAAAACAACCCAGGAAAAAAGGAAGGAAACCATAAGCGTTTTTGAAAAAGGGTTGTAGGAGAGTACAATCAGGAAAAATAAAAAGGATCTGCAAAAACGTATGTTTCTCTTCCAGGACTGAATGTAACTTACCAAGGTATGGGAAGTCAGAATTACACCCTCCCTAACTCACAGTGTTGCATTTAGATTTTTGAGTGTTCTCCCAATTGTGCAGGCCCACACTGGTCAGAATGGGTCCTGTGATCTGTTCTTCACTGGATCAGTCTGCTCTCATATTAGAGAGACAGCGCTCCCTCTCATTGTGGGCTGCTAAGCATTCCTCTATCCAATCTCCTGCTAGTGAGAAATGGGGTAAGAGCCCTGCTACCACTCATTCTCTCCTGCCTCCCTGACGTGAAGAGGAGGAGAGGGGAAAGAGCACCTGGCAGTCACTCACTCACTCCTTCCATTCCTCTGAAGAAACTGTCTTGCCTATGCTTGCTTTCTCTGGGAGACTGAACAACTTTGTCTCTTGTCTCTCTGGCCTGGAAGACGGCTGTGTCCCCTAAAGTCTTCCTGTTCCCCAGAGAGATCTGGGAACCAGATTTCTACCAGCACTACTCCATCAGTCCTGACCTTTCTCCTCACCTTAGCTCAATCACAAAAGATACTATAAGGATAATGAAGGAAGAAATAGAGACACATACAGGATGGATTTTGCTAGAAGCAGAGCAGAGAAAAATACACCCTCTTGGATTTGGTGAAGAGGTAGGAAGAGATACCAAATGCATTTTTCAGGAAGGGAGAAAACAGACTGATGGGAGGGCAGTTCAGCAAGAGGGGTTAGGGGAAAAGAGTGGATTGGAGCAGTGTCTGAGTGGGAAGAGAGCTAGTGAACTGAGGTGGTGCTAAGTGTATATGCATGTATGTGAAAGAGAAGGAATGGAGATGGGGCAAGATGATATGTTTGGGGAGAAGGAGTAAGTACATGAGACCAGATAAAACATTCATTCTAAGGGGCTGAGGGCAGAAAAAGAAAAAAGGGAAAGGCAGAGAACAAATCAAAAAGGAAAAGCAGGAAGACAACATGAGGAAGGAAGGAGAGATTAGGGATAGGGAAGAGGAGATTTTCTGGGGATCAGAATTAGAAGAAAGACTGAGGGAAAATAAGGGAAACACCATGTATAGAAAAAAGTTTCATTTTAAAAGCTTTGTTAAAATATAAAACTCATTATCACTGTATACATATCACTGTATACTGTTGTATACTCTGTTTGTATACAGTGATACATATGATATAGTGATCCATAATCCATGATACAGATGCTATAGCACTGTTCTCTCTCTCTCTCTCTCTCTCTCTCTCTCTCTCTCTCTCTCTCTCTCTCATAGAAAGTATCCTTTTCAAGAATTAATTTGGAGTTGTATACACAAAGGCAAGATCTGGTTCTTGCAGAGCAAAGTTTTTGCCTTTGAAATGATCCAGACTGCACCAAATAGCAAATGTTGTCTGTTAGAATTTCCTGCAGGAGGATACCCACAGACTTTCCTCCAATGGATCCACCCCAAACACACACACAATTCTTAATTATTTAGATGGTTGGTCAAAAGATATTACCCAGACCATTTATATCTCCTTGTTGACTCATGACCATAGCTGCATGTGTATCGAGGGGAAACTATAAACCTTGCTCTCCCATCTGTGCTGCAAATGCCTAGGCACAACAGGAAGATGCTAACACTTAGAATTCTGTTATTCTGTCTGCATTGCAGCTGTCTTAAAAGAAGAAACCTGATGCACAGTACATTTTCCATTTCCTTTCATTCCATTTCCTCAGCATTTCTCCTTCTGTGCATTCCTGAAAGTTAATCAAGTTGAAAACTGTAATCAATCATGTCTACTATGGAAGCAACTAAAGTTTAATCTGGAAGTACTATAGACTAGAATGTGAATAACTAGTCTGGATTTCACTTTTAGAGCCATGCATTATATCAATATTTAAATACAATGCCAATGTATTTCCAGCTGGATTAGAAACTAAGCCTAAAATATTTAATTGGTTTTAAATACAATTAGGTCTCCTTTTTCTTCCAAAAGAAATACATTTATAAGAGCTAATTCCCTGAACCTGAAAGCACTAAACTTTACACATACAAGTAGTCCCATTGAAATCAGTTAAATGATTGGGCTAAATGACTAAGGTCAGGGCCTATCCACTCATGTCAATAAAAGCTCCCACTGACTTCAAGAGAAATGGGAGCTCAAATTACAAAATGAAAAATATACAGTCTGCTAAAATTAGAAGTGAAATTAACAGATAGAGTTTAAAGAATATTTAAGACATGGCATTCATGACAGAGTATTTATGCTAGACAAGAGCTGTTAGCAGTTAACCTTACTGAGTACATAGGGGTGTTAGACATTCATTAAATTTAACCAGCATGTGAAACAGTGCAGCTTGTAAATATTCCAAAGTAAACCCTTCTCCTGTTTTCTGATGAAGTTATTTAAAAACAAAAAACAAAAAAACAAACAAAAAAAACACAACAACAACTTCACCCCTTTACAAATCCTCACTAGGAACCTTCATTCTGATAGAAATCTGACTCAGAGGAGCCAACCTATTTCACCCACCACTCTTCTTAAATGGAAGCTAATACCAGCACTGAAGAGCTCAGACAGCAACAGCTAGAGATTCAAAGGCCCTGATTTTCGACAGCATTTGAATGAAGCTCAGATGTGCTGGATAATGGCAGTGAATTAGTTGAGGTTCTCCCAATTCAGGGCCACCAACTCCCTGGGTAAGTTAGAGCAAGAGAAGTCTTGCGTTAACTTACACTGCTGGTAGAACATCCCTTACAACAGCAGAGTTTCTAGTGTAATGAAGCTCTGCTCTTTCATGCCTCCTCTCTCCCACACTAACAGGCTTCCTCCCACCCTTTCTTCCCTCTTACACCAGTGATGGGGCATCACCAGTGATGAAAATGGGGGTGGGAGGTAGGATGGGGGCTTTGCCTTCTCCCCAAGTCTCTGCTAGAGGACATTCATACTTCACAGGAAGAATTCTCTGCTGGGAACCTCTTACCCATTTTAGGGCACTTTGCCCTGCACCGATTTAGTTCACACATTTTAAGGGCAGAAGAAAGAATTTTGATCAATTTGATCTCTTGCATAATACAGACCATAGATTTTCCCCAGGGATTTCTGAAAGCCAACGACTTGTGTTCATGCTAGAGCATACCTTTCAGAAAGGCAGCCAATTTTGATTTAAAGACATAGATGATTTCCTATATCCCCTGTTATTACAGAGATGCCACACTCTATAAAGAGAAGATTCTGTTCCTCACAGACAAACATTTTCAAATTTGGGTACCTAAAGTTAGGATTCTAAACTCAAATTTTGGCTCCTCAACAAAGTACCTGATTTTAGACACTGAGAACACAAGCTCCCATTGAAATCTATAGATTTGAAAACTATGGCTTATAAATTTAGAGATTTAGCTTCACACAATGGCTCGGTCATTTTCATGTAATCTATGCACAGAGGACAGAAAAAAAAACATACGTCCCCCACATATCATCTCTATATTACTCCTTTGATGGGCTACTATTTAGGAAGTACAGAGGTCTCCTTCTCCTGATCACCCCTTCCCTGCTGAAATAAAGCAGACTGCTTTATAAAAGATAACTATCTCAGTCTTTGATTTTATAATGCACAGTATTGATTTTTTTTTAATTAAGAGAATTTAACAGTGTCTTTCACTCCAGCCTACAATGCTTTGTGTCTTACACGATTTTGCAGTTAAGGGGAAAAAGTTACCTTGCTTCAGAAAGCCAAGAAAAGGAACATATAAATCTACTGGCCAAAAATCCCAAAAATTTACATATATAAACAATGTCCCATTTCCGAAGCACATAGATTTCTTCAAGTCGGCAAACAGACTGTCTGTGCTGCACTTACACAGAGCCATGTTCATTCATCACTTTCAAGTCTGATTACCAAGCCATTTCCTGTTGGCAACCTCTAATGGTCAGAAGAATTAAGTTTTACATAGTCTGGATACCAAGGAATAACAAATACCCATAATTCTTTGCAACTACGCACTTTGTTAAGAGTTTTAAGCTTTGAAAGGGGAACGGATTACTTGGAACCAAACATTCTTTGCTCACTGTTGTATCTGGACCAGCCACATGTGCCTGACCTTAACGTCATAGTCTTTTCTGCAAACAGTCATAACACCATCTTACAGAAGTTAAAGAAAAACATAACTAGCTAATGGAATCTAGAGTTAGTCAGAACCATGGAAGGATGGAAAACATCTATTATATCATCTAATCCTTCTCTCTGCCAGTGCAGGATTGGTCCTTACCGTACATTAATTTGTGGTTTGTCCATTTTGTTTGAAATGTGCCAAGCAATAGATTGCCACTACTTTCCCAAGTGACTATTCTACAGCATAAAAGATCTCACTGTCACAAAAAAATAATTCAGTGCAAGTTTTCCCTTTCTTAGTTTAATTTCATGATTTTTATTTATAACCTCTTGTAATGTCCTCAGTAATTACTCCTTATACTGGTAGTTTACACCCTTCACTTATTTATAGACTTATCCCCTTCCCTTCACATTTGCCTGTGGATACATATTTAAAACTCAATCTCAATCCTGTCAGCTCCTATTTTTGTTTTTCTCTCAACTTCCTTCAGTGCCAATATAGTCCTGATAGAGGGGCAATATTCTAGGGTAAAATCCAAGGTTAATAGAAAGAAAACATTATCTCCTTGCTCATAACTACATATCCTTATGTATACAGCGCTAACTAAATTGGTCTTTTCATAGTGCCATATTGCAAACCCATAACTTCTATATCATCCAGGATTATCCTCAAGTCCCTTTTGCTTTACTGATTTCCAGGTTTCTCGTTCTGAGTGATTGTTACTTACATACAATTATTTTCCCCCAGATGTTTAAAATGACATTTTTGCAAATTCAATCTCATTTTAGTATTTTCTGCCCATGTTTCTAATGTCTTGCTTACTGCGTATTATTTCCTGGTCTTTCTACTGTTCACAGCTTCTCTCAATTTTAGTACTGGCTATGAAATGTGTAGTTTAGACCTTCTAGATACTTAATAAACTTATTTTAAAAATTTGGACCCAAGCTAGATCATTGTTGTATGCACTATGACTCAGTGCAATGCCATCTATGTCTGTATTTTGATTATGGTATTATTGCCAATTTTTAGTTGTGATTTCTAACTTTTTTCTAATTAACAAGTAGAAGACATATGAATGAACATACAGCACTGAATTACAAAAGTGCTCATTTGTTTGAAAAGTAACTCTCAAAAACTTGCTACTTTTAAATGAGACAAATAGATAAGGTTACCTCTGTACTTTGAGTGCTTCCTTGTATGGTTGTCAAAGGCAAAAGACAAATTTCTAAGGGCCACTAGCGTAGTTTTGCTTCATTTGTTTGTGCTAATACTCTAGTGTTTTATGAATTGCATTTGTTCATTAGTATATTTTGTAAAGACAATGCAGTCTTAATAAAGAGCATTCTACAGCACTCTGCTGTAATAGAAAACCATTACCAGGAACCACAGCAGGCAGAGTGTGCTGGGTTACGTATTAAATTATGGGGTTATGGATTAGCAATGTACAAATCAGTGAGATGCAGTAAAATTGCAATACTATGTATCTTAATTTGGCAATCATATTTATGTGATCCCAGTTCTAACAGTGCCTCTTGTTTTCTGGCCTTAGTCACGTCAGTCAATTTTCTCATCTATAAATTGGGGATAACACTAATTATTTGTACTGGGAAGATTAGTTAGAAATGCTTAATAAGTATTATTCCATCTGTGTATACTATTTTGAACTATATCTAAAACTACCTTAGCAGCTCAACAGTTTCCCTATATCTGCCTGTGGAGATATACTTCTAGCCCAGTGATGTCTCCCAACACTAGAAGAGGTTACCTGCCTCTAAGCTTCTTGGATCTGGCTCTTTTTCTGTACAAATGAAGTCAACAAATATGACAATTTTGAAACAGAATTTCGAAAGAGAAAAAAAATCCTTACAAAAATTTCATCACAATGCTTTGCACTGGTCAAGATAGAGAGAAAAACAATTCGACTCACTCATGGAAGAGGGGGACAACATAAACAGATGTTTCCTTGAAAACTTTAGTGTGGTTAGTAATAGTACAGGAAATAGATCTCCAGAGGCTGCAAATCGTTAGCATCTCTAATGCATTTGCAAATTCCTACTGTGCAAAATCAGCCTGTAAAAACAGGCCATTTCCAATAAGTGCCTTGTCTGGTTTCCTACATCGTTTAATTTCAGATGAATTTTATGAGAACTCTACTACATATTTTACCTCCCATCTGCTTCAGATTTGACAATGAAATATTTGTGTCTCCCTCACCCTGTTCTTTGTAAAGCTCCAAAAACAGATGTCTCCGATATAACAAGACTACAGCAGATCATACCACATACTTCAGCAAGCTGTCCCAGGGCGATTCCCCCTCTCCCCTTCAGGTAACGGGAAGTTGGGTTATTTACCCCCTAAAAGAATCCAGGAACCTCAAAGCATCAGGACTTAGACTGAAGAGGCTGGTTAAAAATTACGGTGCTTTATTCTTCAAAAAATTTCTTCTTGCTGAAGTAGAGTTTCTAAACAATAAATACATTAACAATTCGACCATGAGTAGACTTGTTATTTTGGCTGGATTCCAAGGCATATTTTTGCAGCTTCTCTTGTGATAAGCAGGCTGGTGATTCTAATGCCCTGCTAGGTACACTTCACATTTGCAAATTTTCTACTTACAGAAATTATACATTGACAAGGAGACTTATGACGAACCCTTGTACCACGTACCAGCTTTTACAATTTCAGCAGAAAATAAGGATGTATTTGTAAATTATTTTAGAACACAGCTATGGTCAGCACAAGCTGCCACTGCGCACTAAACAATTTACTGAAGCTGCTGAAGAGTCACACTGACATCTTTTATCCCCACCTTCCCGTTTTGCTGGTATCCTCTACAAGAGATCAAACTCTTAGGCAATGTCTATTTACAAAGCTATGCCAGTATAGGTATGCTGGCATAGCCCACCAGAGTAGGGACAGCTTATGCAAACAGAAAGTTTGTCTGCAGGTGCAGGAACAATACCTCCCTAACCAATGTAACCTATACTGAAGGAAAGCCTCTTCTGTCAGCATGGCTGCATCTGTTCTCTGAGTTTGTGGTTAGTGATGTCACTATTTATGTGTGGATTTTCCCCCCCACGCTCCTGACCAACACAGCTGTGCTGGTGTAAGTTTTAAGTGTAGACAAGGCCTTACTGACATCATTTGGAGCTAGAATGGCCATAATGAAAGTACGTTCCCATTAAATTGATTGGATTTGTATGAAAAAAGAGAATGTAACATGCAGTAAGTACCACACAGGTTACTAACGAGAACATTTAAAAAAAATACTAACCCAAAGAAAGTCTAATTGCACAGGCTTTTAAATTATAAGAAGTAGATACTTTTTAAAAATATAGACTATTTCTGCTGAAATAAGGAAATAAATTACAGCATCTGAAAATTGCTATCCTTTAACAGAACAAACTTCTGAACTCCCTTTGGTTTAGTGAATGATGTTATGAAAAAGTTGTTAGTGCTACTGCTCAGCTATACAAGAAGCAATATTTTTTCATTTTACACATTAAGGACATAAATGTTTTGAAATCATTCCATCAGTTAAGGCCCCAATCCAGCAACGCACTTCAATAGAATTATTCCCATTATTAAACTGAGGCATAAGTTCAAGTACTTTGCTGGACTGAGGCCTTATACTGGTGTAATGCAACAGTCCTGAGACAAATAAAATTAATTAATGCAACCTCATCGGAGATTAGCAATGGACAAGACCCGTTACTAAATAGCATGTAGTACAAATCTCTGCCATTGAAGGGAACTGAAGGTTACGTATATGGTCTGTAGAATCTTTATTACTGGTAATCATATGAGAAAGGATGAAATCACTACCTTACCTTCAAATGCTAGGCTGAGTTTGCTGGACTGGAAATGATGAAAACATTCTTTTATTTGAAAAGGTGCATATATGATATGGATTTACAGAAAGACAATAAACCTGGGATCTGAACAAATCCATTTTTAAGGTCACTTATCAGAACAGAAATTAATGTTGAATATTTTTGTAAAAGTATTCTTTACCTCCCCCTTTCAACTGCCAAGGCATCTATTTCATCAAAGAAAAGAACTGAAGGTGACACAGCTCTGGCTTTCCTGAAGATCTAGAGAAACAACAATAAAATAGTTTACCAAGAAGTGGGGAATTGCTAGACAAAACTTATGCATTCAAACACACTGTTCAAACTCCAAAAGCTAAAAGGCAGCAAAGAATAACATCTTGCGGACTGTTTTATAAAAGTGGACTTACTCTGGAGCTAAGTTACATCATACTACAAAAAGCCAAAACTTAATTTCTTCTCAAGATCTCTGGTCAAAGGCAGGGTGCAGTGGTTTTTTGTTGTTGTTGTTGAAATCTTAAGGTTAACCAGACAAAGTATTATTAACATAGGAGAGTTTGAAAAATGAGCATACTTCCAACACAACAGACAATGACCCCACACTCACATCTTCTTACCTCTCTCACCGCTCGTTCAGATTCACCAACATATTTATTCATCAATTCAGGTCCCTACACAAAGATAAGAACAGTTTTTAAACTTATCATTCCAACTTCATTTACTAGTATGTCATTATCAATATTTTGTTACACAGCATTTTGTGTATAAAATACAAAATCACAGCTTGCAAACATTATATTCTTTTGTTTGTAGAGTTTCCACTGCACACCAAGTTTCCCTCTGTTCGTCACATTATTGGGTACACAGGTGACTATGCATCTGTAGGTCAGGTTATAACAACATTTATTCTCATTTAGAAGCTGAGTGAAGTTTTTGCCTTAGCATCATAATTCCTACATTTCAGTTTTATTAGGAATAGAAGCTTTTTAAAAAAAATTGAAGGTTTACTGATCACGAAAGCTATTTGATTGACAGCATTTCAAGGGCCACAATTCATCAGAAAAGCACTTGTGCATGTTCTCAGCATCCATCTCTATCCAACAAAACTCCTAAACATGGGATTAATTTAAGTACATGCTTAAATGGTTTGATGAACCGGTGTCAGGAAGAGGAAATTGCCATCTATTTCCTTACCAACACACCTAAAATAGAACTGGGAGGTACATCATATATTATGGTTAGACAGTAGTTCAGAATCCAAGTCCATTCATTCTTTTACCTCCCAAACTGTCAAATGTGATTGTGCCTTTTGTACTATGAAGTCCTGGCCCCTAGGGACTGAACTGAGACAGCAATGTCAATGTTTGTATCTTAAACAAATACTTACAATTATGAAAACAAACCAACAAGGAAGAACTCTCGATGCTTTCCGTGTCTTGCTATTTACCGTAAACAAGATTGTTAAAAGTAACACTTTTTAATGGGACTAAGCATTTCATGGGATTGATAATAAATCATTGATTTGAATCTGGTCCATGTCATCTATGACTTGCAGTCATGACCATCTGATGGCTGCTTGCTGTCCTGTATGAAATGAGCTTATGGCTGCAGTCCAGTTTCTACTGAACAGGTGTTCTCATCACAATTCCACCAGTAGAAGTAGCATTCTCAACAGAGAAGCCAGTGGGTATGGAAACTAAACTACCTTTCCATGCCCAGATGTTTTGAGTGCCTTCAGGTTATGCTTGAGGCATAGTGTCAGGTCAGTATGGAATAGCTTGCTTTAAACAATAGTCTTTCTACTATTGATTTGTACTAAAAGACATGTTTTTATATATTTGTAGTAATGGTGCAGCTGTTGCATTCTTTCTCCGACTGGAACAATCTGGAATTAGTACATACATCAATATGAGACTGGTTTATTACTGTAAAATAGAACATGTGCTGTTTTTCCAATCTTCTCCACCCTCACTTTCAGACTTCTGGTAGAATTTACTGAGTTGAACATATATTGTAATTGGTACCATTCTAAAATATCACTGGGAGTTACTGCATCTGTATGGAGAGCGATATACACCCCCTTAAAACTGAAGCAATATATTGCCTATGTGAGACACTTAAAAAAACCCAGGTTTCTGGTAGTGCAATTTCTGAAAATAGCTCATGACACAAAGAAGAAGGTGAGATGAATGCACACGTCTGGCCTAATGTGTCCTACAGAGAAATCTAACTATGTTAACACATCATCTTGGCAGCAGAGTAGTATGTGCCATGCTAGCAGGTAATAGCAATCATGTAATTATCACAGCTTCTCCAACTCAACTCCCACCTTTAAATGACTGCTGTGACACATACAAGTCAAAATGTTAACTGGAAGCTTTACATCATTTCAACAGTTTGGGAAATCTGAGACTGCGGAATACCTGCATGAAAATATAATTTTCCAGTCACGTAACTGATGAAGAGCTCAGGATTTTTCTATCCTGGAGAAGAAAAAAAGACAAAAACAAAAAAGGGCCTTCCCCTGTAAACACCAAGAAAAAAGAATCAGGCAGCAGTCTGTGCAGAACAGGCTTGTAGCTCAAAGAGACAGCATCCAGCTGCTCTGGGCCTCAGCTATCCATCACGATCACTGCCGATGAGGAATCTGATAATGTGAGTCCAAGAAGTCCATAAGTAACTACAGGCAGTTTTCTCTTTCTGCCTTGCTTTTTTGCTTTTTTTAAACCAAGCCTATATACTGAGAAACCGTACCAGATTCTATCCAGAACTATCGATTTCTTTTTCCACAATTTTTCCCTTGAAGCTGTGAAACCAGTCCATCAAACACTCATTCACAGAAGTAATCGTCATTCACATCATCAGTCTCATTGAAGCCAACAGGGCTATCGACATCAGTGGCAGTACTGGATTGTATTATAGACTCATAGACTCATAGACTCATAGGTCAGAAGGGACCAATGTGATCATCTACTCTGACCTCCCGCACAAGGCAGGCCACAAAACCCTACCCATACACATTTATAACAACCCCGAACCCATGACCGAGTTATTGAAATCCTCAAAAATGAGATTTGAAGACCTCAAATTACAGTATTACAGTATGCATCAAAATTACAGGCAATATCACAGTGTCTGATGTTTCCTTTTCTGGTCTCTGAAGGGAAGAAGGTATTTAAAAACAAAAATTGCTACCTCTGAACTCTGCTGTACAATAGCATTTTGTGTGCTTGAAGAGTATGTTTAAATTAAGTATTAGAAGTATCAAGACAAACTCAGGGCAATAAATATTATTTAAATGTTTCCACAGAGGAAGAAATGTTTTCAGTTAATGCTCATTTAGTGTATTTGACATTTGATTTTTTTCTCATTTTTCTATTTATCAACAATAACGTAATTTGGAAGAGAAAATGAAATGAGGGAGGTCTCTTTGCATTAACAGTATGTGCATTCTTTACTGAACATTTTCATGCAAGTTGATCAAAAAGCCCATTTAACTCACCTCTTTTAACAGTGGTTATCAAAATTACAATTCACGAACAGGGTTTTTGTTACAAATAACATGGAACTCTGCTATTATACATGGTGACAGGGAGTCCCAAATAGCAATAAGAACACACAGAAAAGGAGAAGTGCTGGCATAAACTTCATTTTATCACCACACCAAAGTCACGCTCCTAAATCCACACCACAAAAACTGGAACTTAAACTGGGTGTACAAACTGGACTTGGGTTAGCTTTGACATGCAAGCCGGACCTCTGACCTTCACCCTTTGTAAATGTAAGTGAAGGAGTAATGAATCTTTTGTTGGCTAAGATTGTTAACACCTCGCTATTGGAGGGAACCAGTTTCCCTCCAACAAGTAGTCATTAGACCATTAGCAACAAAACTACCTGCCGACAATTTTCACTCTCCTTTTAATCATCCTTTCCTTAAAAGATTGTTTAGAAGACTATATTGCAACAACTCTGCTGTCAACTGAGGTTCCTACATCTTTTTATTCATTTCAGTTTGGCTATAGACCTGGCTGTCACACATTCACAAATCTTATTGGTTGATGGTCTCCTGACCACTGCCCTATGCCAAGCAATGTCCATGACGTTTCTTTTAAATTGGCTAGCAGCCTTTGACCATTGACCACAAGGTTCTGTTAATTGATAGAATTTAGTAACTTACTAAATTCAGAACTTACTAAGTTCAGTACTGCAAAGAGTGATCTTACACATCATGGTAGGTGAAGAAACAGAACATACTCCTTCTGACAAGTCTCCTGAGGAATTTCAACATCAGCAAAAGATCTGGAGGAACCAGTTTTCAGGAAATGAGGAGTGTGATCAGAGCCATTCCAAAGAGCAGAACATTTTGAGGTTGCTATCCATCCTCAAAGAATGAATCCAGTCAATTCTGGGGCACTATTCACTGCTCAAATATCCATGTAGTGGTGTTTATTCAGCCTCAGGATAGACGACAGCTTCCATGTATGTTCTGTTTGATTAATACTCTGTTCTCACCCACACAATAGATTCCTGCCTTGTGAAAACTTTAACTATTGTTCAAAAAAAGAAAAAACCCATAAAGAATCATTTTCATAACAAAAAAAAAGGAACATCCTTGCTTCCATTTAAAACATGATCAGGATTAGATCTTGGAAGATTAACATCACAAAGATAAAACCTCTGCATGCATGTTAAAACAGGAAATAAGTATGTAAATACACACTTACAATGTGGGTGCTTGAAAGAGGTTTTAAATGCAAGAACATCATCTGGAACAGGAAATCCTTGAAACAGTCAAGTAGTATTTAAAAATATATATTTTAAAGTCTGTTTCAGGATTTTACCCCTTATGGTGGTGGAATAATTACATTGACGTTAATATGAAATTTACTAGTAATAAATGTCTCCTTAACACATCTAACTTTATTATTATTTTGATAGTCAGGAAAATGAAAAACTTGCAGAGCCAGATGAACCCTGTTCCAAATTCCTCCCACATAAGTTCTGTCCATCTTGACCTAAAATATAGTCATATCTTTCTATTGTAGTTCTGGGTACAGTCACACACATTGACTATGGAGTGTGGTTCATATAATGAGTACCACAATCGAACCACTGAGCTCATTTACACTAGTCGCCAGGCAGGAACCTAACTGAGCTCCCTAAAATAGTATTTCTGAAATTTTGAGGGTTGGCCTTCATGGGAAAGGCTTCACTTCTTCTGGGAAAAAGGTGATATTCAAGCAGAATAATATCAAGAATAGCTTCCCCCTTGCTTTTGCTTTCCAAAACCAGAACTTGGTGTTGAATAACCAATACCAAAAACTAAATACTCAATACATGGTTTCTAATTTCAGAGTTCAAAGTAGAAATGATCCAACAGGCTCACTTACTCGTCTCCATAAGAAAAGGTTACTTACCTGTAACTGGAGAATCTTCAAGATGTATGGTCCCTATCCATATTTCCCTGAGGGTTATGCACCATCATGCACCGGACCTTTTTGAAGTAGTTTTGCTCAGTGGTCACGGTTTTGCCTGAGGCAATAAAGAGCAGGGCGGATTGACTGTGTCTCCAGTTCCTTCTCCACCGCAGATCTTTAGAGATCTTTACAGATAGAGACCACACATCTTGAAGAACCACCAGTTACAGATAATTAACCTCCTCTTCTTCTTCTTCCAGTGATGGTACCTATTGTATTCCTCTGAGTGACTGACAAGAAGCACCTAGATAGGAGGAAGGCGCAAGGAAGATGGCAGAACCATAAAATGGAGGACCACTGCACCTAATGAGGTGTCTGTCACAGAATCATGTACCAGATCATAGTGAGAGGAAAAGGTGTGTACTGAACTCCACGTAGTTACCTTATCTATAGTTCACAAGGGACATGATGTGGAGCACTGCTGGATTGATGCTTGCAATCTCTTGGAATTGGCTTGTATTCCATCTGGTGGGGAGCGCTTTGACGATTGATAGCAGCGTGTAATGCATGTTTGAAACCCGCTTAAAGATTATTTGTGTGGAAATGGCCTGTCCTTTAATTCTACCCCTGGCGACAAATAGCCTGGGAGACTTCTGGAACGGGCTTTGTCCTTTGTAGATAAAAGGCTAGGACCCTATGCACATTGAGGGTATAAATCCTCCGTTCCTTGTTTGAGGCATGTGGTTTTGGAAAGAAGACAGGCAGATGTATGGGTTGGTTGAGGTGGAATTGGGAAATCATCTTTGGCAGAAACTTGGGATGCAGTTACAGTAAGACCTTGTCCTTATGGAACATGGTAAAAGAAGGGGTTTGCTATTATATGCCTCCTAGCTCACTAAGCTTCCTTGCAGAGGTAATGGGAACAAGGAAAGCAACTTTCATGGAGAGAAGGGAGAGAGAGAGAGAGGGCAGGAGACCAGCAGTTCAAAGGGAGAGTTTATTAAAGAGGTTGAAGTCCGAATGGGGAGTAATAGATTGAATGACTGAATGTTTACGTAAAAAGCCCTTCCAGAATCAAGTGGTCAAGGGGTGCATAAAAATCGAATGCCCTTCAACTGGAGGATGAAAAGCACTAATAGCAGTTGCATGCACTCTGATAGAGCTGACAGCGAGTTTTGAGTTTTCAAGTAGAGGAAACAGACCATGGTAATGCCCACAGATTCAGAAGAAAGACCTTGCTGTTGGTCCCAGGAGGTGAAGTGTGCCCATTTGGCCTGATGGGATACCCTCATGGACAGGCTCTATGTACCTTAGGGTACTTCTGAGTGGGTTCTTGTAGGCTCGTTGGTAGTAGGAGTATGGAGTTCTATAACACAGGACTGGTGATGGCTGATACAATTTTCCCTTTGAGGCCAGTAAGAATCGTTAGGTGGCTATACAGTCTTTTAGTGAAGGTAAAGGAATCATCAGTTTTCTGGTTGAAGAGGTGTGATTCATCAAAAGATTGTGTTCTGCATCACTTTAGGGAAACCTGAGGAATGTAATCAGGATTCCCTCCTCATGATAATTCCAGTTGCCAATACACGTAAAGACATGTCCACTGAATCAACTGCAGCCTGAAGTATGGACCTGGTGACCAATTTGTCATCCTGTAAAATTGCTTGGAATTGAGTATTATCTTGCTGAGGTATCTTATCTGCAAATTCCTCCATCGGTTATAGTTTATCAAATCATATTTGTCCATCAGTGCCAAGAACTTAGAGATCCAGAACCACAGTCCCGCCAAGGGGAAGACCTTTCAACCCATAAGGTCCAGTTTCTTACCCTACCTGTCTGCTGGGTTTGAGTGTGAGTGGTGTTGTTTGGTTCACTCCAACACAGCCTCTGTTACCAAGGAGTTACATGGAGGGTGTGAAAATAAAATTCTGACCCTTTGGCAGGGTTGTAGTACCTTTTCTTGGCCCCCCTTTGAGGTCATTGCCCAGGTGTCCTGGGTATGCCACATGGTGCATGCCAGTTGAAGAATGGCATCGATTGGTAAGGCCACCTTTGCCAGTGCCGATTCTGCCCTTGCTGGTGCAGAATGTCTAGTAACTGGTGCTGGCGGTCCTGCACCTCTTCAGTGAGATCTCAAGAGCACTGTCTATTCTCTATAGAAGTTCCTGAAACTGATGATAGTCATCTGGCAGGTAGGAAGGTGCCGATAACAGTCGCATTTGGAAATAACGAAGGGAATATCTTTGGATCTGCCAGTAACGTTGGAGTCGGGCTGATCCGTGCATTGTCCAACCCCATTTCTGAACACTTACCGATGAAGGGTGGGGCGGTGAAACAGGGTAGATGTTTTGAGCAGAACGAGACTATTCTGAAGGCAAATATATGGGCCATGAGCTCCAATATGGCCAATCTGGTTGATCCTGATGTTGTTGTACTTGTGCCCAAGGAGCCAGATGCCAGCTTCTTGGGTAAGGCACAGGAGGAAACTGCCACAGAGTCATCGGGACCCTAAAGTAGTTGTGTTTCCAAAACAAAAGCGGCGGATTGTGTCAAACATCCTGGTCCTCGGATTCATTCAATTTGGAGTTAAAGGGGAGACTACAGCGGGTCGTGCTGAAGGGTGAACTGTCAGGCTGGAAGGAGGTTACTAGCGGAGTCCCTCAAGGATCGGTTCTTGGACCGAC